>QLON01000427.1:0-173449 GCA_003313675.1 Termitomyces heimii | reverse complement strand
CCTCGACGCTCAAGCTCCTGCTCTCCTATCAAAATCTCTCCTCGACTTTGTCCACCCCGACGAGCAGGCCTCTGCAAAGCTTGACCTCGCCGCCGTTCTCGATAGCCGCACCCTCCATGGCTCTGTCACCCGGTAATCTTCTCCTATCACTCTCACCCATCCCCGCTCACTCCACACAGCGTCCGCTTCTCTCGCCTCTCTCGCATCCGCCGTCTCCTCGGCTTTGACGCGCCAATCCAAGTCCACCCAGACGCCGACCGCGTCTCCCTCGACCAAAACTACATCGCCGTAGACATCGTCATCAACTGCGCCGCCGACGCTCTCGTCCTTTGCTTCATCCACGCCATCGTCGACCTCAGCCCCGCAGACAACGACGAGCATTCAAACTCTCCCTGGTCAAACTGGTGCGCCACCCCCCACATCGACCCCGCCGACATCACCCAGTGCTACCGCAACCTCTTTGCCACCGTACCCACCCCTCCCCTCTCCCGCGTCTTCCAGATCCTCGACAACCGCGACGGTCGTCCCCTCCTCCTCAGCTGGCCACCTGACCACGCCCAGGGCACACATCACCCAAACGCCCACGACTTTGCTCGACTCGTCGAACACGCAAACATCGGCGCACACGACCCAAACAATGCAAAAACAACCTGCACCCGCCGCTACAAGGCCCTCCAGTCTCTCCCCTCCGGCCCGCCCGGCTCCCAAGTCGAAAGCATATTTATCCCGCACGGTGCGTCCCGTCTCACCCGTTGCAATGTATCACACAGTCACACTATATCTAGGTTCCGTAATCTTTGCTTGCCACAAACTCCACCGCAGTTCCCTCCCCTCATCTGCAACCATGCAACAGCAGCTCCCATACAACCCATACTACGACCAGTCCTACCCTCTGCCCCCTATCCCCCCCTATTCTTATCCCCGTTGGTCAAACGACTGGGGCTCTCCCACTCCCAGCCCCGCTCACCCCGTCTCGTCCCTCCGCGCTGCCTCTTACCCTCCCCACCAGCCCCCTTTTGCCCCAGGTGGTCCACAGGGCACTCCCCTCTTTGACTTGCCCCGCCCCGCCTCTCCCTACTCCAACTCGTACTCTCCCGGCGCTGCCAGCGACAGATCTCTCCCCCCGGACGACTCTCTCGTTCCCCCCTCCAGGCGCCGCCCAAGCCCCGCCCCCGACCCATATCCCATCATCCCCGGCGGCAGATCCGCCAACCGCCCAAACGGTGTCTTGAAGTGTTCCAGCTGCAAAGTCACTTCCAGCCCTGAATGGAGAAAAGGCCCTTCGGGAAAAAAGGAACTTTGTAACGCGTGAGTGTCCAAATGTCTCACACGTGTGGCGCCGCGAGACCTGCGCATGTCTCTTCACAATACTCACCTCTACCACACAGCTGCGGTCTCCGCTACGCCCGCTCCCGCGCAAAAAAGGAAGGCCACCCTCCCTCTCAACGCCGCCGTAAAGACAAGTCTACCGGCGGCATAACAAAGCGCGACACTTCCTCAACCCCGCCGTACCTCCCCGCTTCTTCCTCCTCTGCCCCGCCCACCTCGTCCATGTCCATGCCCATGCCCATGCGCCCCACCCCACCAGCACAATACCACGACACTAAACCCGGCCCGTCCCCGAGCCCCCCCGTCGGTTTTGTCCACTATGCACCCGCCCCACCTCCCCACCACCAATTCTACAGCGTCCCCTCGCCCCTCTCCCACACTATCCCCTTGAGAGACGAGCCCAGCCCCCCGCCTGCCGACCCAGCAGACCAAGAGATGAACGGCTCGTTTCAGAGACCTGCGTCGTACGAGAGGGACCGTGGTGAGCGCGATCGAGAAAGGGAGTTGCCTCCCCCGCTTGCGTTGCAGGGTAGGAGGATTCTGGCGCAGCAGGGGTGAGTTTTGTTGGGAAAAAAAAAAAAAAAAAAAAAGAAGCAAAAAAAAAAGAACACTATGCTACGCCGTGTTTCGTTTATTAATTTCTCGTTTTTGATGATGATGGGGTATTATTGTTTCTGTTTCAAACTCGAAGTATATTACACGCGTAATAGCCATCGTACATCGTAATTCTTCTCTTTTTTCTCTTTCCGCAAACAACTCTATCCATTCATAATCTCATATCACAACTCATCATCCCGATCGCGCGGACGATGTACATTAGCTACCCATAGCTGCTTCTTTCCTAGTGCTTACAACCAAATAGGCTCCTCTCTGTTCGTAGTACTATACATGACATGATTTTAGTCCGATACGCCACACACACCCGCGAGAAAAAAGGCACTGCCAGGACTCGAACCTGGGTTTCGAGAAGACGCATAAACTCAAAATCTCGAGTGATAACCTCTACACTACAGCGCCGCGATACACTAATCCGAATCGGCCAGAATCACATATAATTACACATACATCACATATAAATTCACCAAGTACAACACATATTAATGCCATGCACCAGGTACCTCCCTCCCTCCTCCCGAGCCAGACGCTACCGGTGTTTTAGGAGCCGTAGCAAGCAAGTCCTCCAACAAAGTAGTCACTATATCATCTTCCGAATCATTCCGCACAACTCCTCCAATCGGTATTTGCGCCTTGATCTTGTTAGGCAAATCCGGATATGTACTCTCGCTGAATCCCATCTATAAAAGGGGTCAGAACAATAAGTGAAGCATGAATGATGAATACAGACATCTGCTAAACGCTTCGCGATCCGGTTTATCGTACGGGTTCGCAAATCACTTTGGTCATACCCGTGACGTCCATGCCCAAGATATGTGTGACGGCGATTAACTACCTCATAAGAAGGCTGATTATGTCTGCCCTGAACAGCAATAACAGAAGGTGTTTTCGGCCTTGCAAATGGAAAAGACGCAGCAGGTTCATCTCTAAAAGCAATAATGAGAAACTCAAACAGGAACAACTTGCAGGCTTACGATTCGACTGACACTCTTCGACTTCTCATCTCCCGTCCCTTGCGACGCTCCTCTCGATCTAGACGGTATTTTTCCTTCTCTTCCCTATAACGCGCCTTTGCTTCGTCGACCTGAGCCCGCAGCTCGTGTGGCGTTGGTTTACTTGCCCGAGCCGTTGGTGTTTCCATCGGCGGTGGTGGAGGTCCGGGAGGTGCAAAGTAAGGACCAGTAGGCAAAGGAGGCACGGAGACATAGTGGACAGGAACTGGGGGTGGGGGCGGAGGCCAGTTGGAAAAGTCACGGAAGGTTCTACCAAAATGAGGGGGTGGTGGCACGTGGCGAAAGTAAGGAAATTGATTCTGAGAAGGGATAAACGGAGGCGGGAAAGGAAGAGGTGACCCTCTATGTCCCAAGTGTCCCGGTCCTTGAGAAGGAACCTCAGGGCGAGAAGGCGCTTCGTTCGCTGGAACTGGCTTCTCCGGTTCCGGTCTACCCGTCGACTGCGTACTTGTCGACTCGGAAGACGAGGACACACCAATACCAGACAAAGACTGGAAAATACCTTCAAGCGCGTTAGCTACACGTCGCTTGGCTGCTTCCTCTGCTTCTTTGCGCAAAGCTTCCGCAGCAACTCCTGTTTCACGGGAAATGTCATGCAAAGTTTGAGACATTTCGTCTCTGTGAGCGTGCCAATACGTCCCATTCAACGTATTGCGGAGAATATTGCAAACTCCTTCTGAGAGCTCTGGATGAGCAGCGATGACATTAGAAAAGGTGGTAAAGAATGAAGTCAGGTCGTCAAAGAACGAGTTGGAATCATTGATGGTAGGAAGAGAACGCTCAGTTGAGTCATTCTTTTTGCCGCTAATGGTACCAGAAGTATGAAGAGTCTGTGAGTCGACTTTCGGAGTGCTTTCAGCTGGGACAAAAGGGTGGCCAAAGGCCGCGTCTGGGGAAATGAGAGGGCTTTGGAAATCATACACATGAACCGGGAGCTTGGAAGGAGCATCTTCTGCAAGCACAGACTCGGTCGACGAGACGTTGCCAGTGACGACCGCTTTCTGTTTTCCTTTGTCCAGAGATCCGATGGAAGGGATGGAAGGGATGAAGGGACTCGAACACAAGGAAAGGGGGGAATTCTGGTTACGGGCAGTACCCTCGTCCTTGGCGGTATCTCTGTCACTATCGAGGGTTTCAACAAAACCATGTGTTTGATGACCTTTTTCGGTCATGTCCGACAGAAAGAGTCCTTGGAATTCGGAGAGGGGGGGCATAGGAAGGGTCTGCCAACCATCTTCGATATCAAACGCCCCGGCATTTCGAGGCTGGTTGTGGGACAATGTCCTCTGAAAACGAGTGATGGGCAAATTTTGGACTGTAAACTTTATAACCTGGCCATCAATATATGTAGTAGCATAAAAATCGTCCAGTTCCTGCTGTGAGCTCAAAGTCACCTGGTCATTATCCGCATCGACATAAGATACTGAGACTTTCTCCAAGGGAATACCATAAAGCATTTCAACCTTTGCAGCAAAAGCATGCCAAGAAGGCTTTTCAGGAAACGAGACACGACGAGTGAGTCCATTTATCTCAGTGAGCTTGAAGTTGACAAGCGCCATCGTAGATGTGGGGAAAGCCATAGGTCTGACCCTGGGTAAGTATATGACTTCATCGAATTCAAACTCCGAGCTGCGGCAGGTGCTGCGCCTCACAACACAGACACAGGAATCTGCAAAGATCTGCCGTAATCCCGCATACTTATGTAACGCTTTCAAATCTCATAAGTCATCGGCTCATCACAACTGCACTGAATTGCTAAACTCGGTCACGATCCAACTATGATCGCTAGTTTCACGTTCTTGTCATCATTCAAAGTCAGGACTCTACACATCACGCAGCTCAGATCAACGAATCAAAGTACAACCCTAATATATATGTATGGGGTAAGATGAATAGATAGCAAATACACCAGCAAATATTAGGTACCATCATGATACTGATCCACTCCTGAGTTCGACAGTGATATTAGTGACCATAAGAATGATATAGAAGGAAACTAATGCGATGCCCCAACGACGAGTGAGACAATAATCGTTCAACGGAACGAACACAAGAGTCGCAGAAAGTAGGATGAGAAGACCTATAGTACTCACGAAGAGCATCGTGGAGTAAGAGAGCTCATACGGAGCACCTGTCTGGTGGGTGATGTATGAACCTGAGATACCGATTCCAAGAAGAATATTTAGCATCGGGCTACCAAAACAGGCAGAGAATCCCATGATGGGAGCAAATTTCTGGAAGAATAAATCCAATGAGACTCGTTGACGAAATAATAGAAATATACACACCGCCACGCTCAGGTTGGCTACCAAGTCGGCCAAAGAGTTTCCAATGGCGAAGAAAGTTAAGCCAATGAGTGCATCGGATAAGCCAAAGATGAACCCAAACGCCTAGATTGTTCATTGGCGCGATACTTAGAGTCAAAATCCACCTTACCTGGAGCACGAGCACAATCTCATCTGCGACTGCCATGATCCATACCATACCAACAATAAAGCCCATCGAGCATCGGGCTAATCTCGCTGTCGGATGATTTGCCCTATCAGGGAATACGAGAACAAGGGTACTTGCTATACAGCCCCCGACAGCCGCCGCACCCAAAAAAACTACTTGACGGCTTGACGAATCTGTGAAATGAAAGTTGTAGATATACTGCAAACTTATAATTTTTGGTCATAACTGTTACTCACTGAAGAGAACTGCAACGCAGAACAACGGCGCAAGCACACACTGAACGGCCATGAGCCACTTGTTGAATCCCATCAAATGTGTGTCTTCTAATACCACCTCTTCTGCAATCAACGCCCGCTCCTGGCCTTCTTCTTCAAAATCTACCAGAAGGCCATCGTTGTGATGAAGAGTCTTTTCACGCGACACCACATCCAAGTCATATGGTGTCACGACAACAGGAAGTGTCAAGTTCAAGAGCAACACAGCAGGTGCTGCAAGTATCCCTACCACCTGACTCATGAGAGACTTTGTACGAAAGTGATGTAGATTTGGAAACAGAATATGGGAGATTCGACAAATAGCATGCTGAAGTCGCTGTCGTCGTGTACGCGGAACAAATAGTTGGTCCACGTAGTCTGTGTCTGCGTCGGAGGTTGATGGGGAAGCGGATGTTCGAATTATGGATGGAATAGCTGCACTCGGAGAAAGTGGGGAAAGTTGTAATGCCGGTGAGCGGCTGAAATAGTCGCTCGACTGACTCCTGAGTATATGCCTTGGGCCTTCTGGATTGATCGGTGATACTAGAGATGATGTGTGGGGACTGCGATCATCAAGTTCATGAGCATTCCATGAGTCATGATCTCTAGTGAAAGAGGTCCTTGGCGTAAGCTGCCGAGATCCAGGGTGACTATGATAATGTCCACCAGCATAAGGCGTGACTGGACTGCCAAACATGCTCAATGATGGGCCAGCAGCTTCACGTTGAAGTGAATTGACGACATGAGCAAACTCGAGGGCACCGGCAAGAGAAAATGAGGCTAGTTTCGCGTGCGAACGCGAAGGCGAGGGAGAGCGGCTCCTCGGTTGCGGAGGACTCCGGCGAAGGTTTGGCCGCAAGGAGATATTTGTGTCTATGCGGGGTGGAATAGGCGGCGATGAAATTTGAGGGGACACAGGAGTCGCGAGAGATACGTGAATAGCGATCGGAGTGTCATTAATAACTTTAGAATATCAAATGAAGCCTCCTTTCACTTGTCTTGAAAAGGAACGCACCTTCATCTCGGTACGGAACATGAACAGGATCATCTCCGGAGAGCCCTTGGTCAACAAGTAATCTCTTCCTCTCCCGTCTACGATCCCACAAAACACCGATTACAACACCGATGACATAGGCCATATAGGTGGCGATGAGGAAATCTGCTTCCCATGACACTATTCTGCCATCCCAGAGGATCACCAATAAGAATAAAACAGCCACTGTGAAGAAACCAACGTCACGAAGAAATGACCTCCGATCAACTTTAAACTCGTTCGTAATGCACATCGCCCCCACTACAAATGAGACAATGAAAGATGCTGCGCCAAGCAGCTCTCCGACTGCCAAGTTTCCTGAACCAGCCCGCATAGAGGAAAACGTTGAGAATAAATCTGGGCTACCATTGCCAAAGGCCAGGAACGTGACACCAGCGACATTCTCATCTAGACCAAGGATTTGTGCAAGCGTATTGAGATTTGGAGTGAAAAAGTCAGATGCACTTATGCCAAGGGTCGAAAAGAGGAAAAATAACCAAATGCTAAGAGCCACGAAGGCAAGCGGTCGTAATGGTGGACTAGTACAGAAGTATCGTTGAAGGTAGTTCATTGAGATGGATGTACCAGAGACAGGACATTTCTCTTGAACATGGACACACTGATCTGCGATCGGTTGTGCTAGGGGAAGACACTGAATCTCCTTAGTTGAAGGAGTGCACGTAGAAGGAAGTAGTGACTCACCTGGTCTTGAGCGTCGATAGACTCTAACGTATTTCGTTGGAATGATATGCGCTGCACCAAGCTACGGCCTCGGAGTGCGTTGGTCGCTTCAATGGCATATCGACTTTGAGACCAGAGAAGAACATTGATAACAAGGACAAGGGCAAAGATAAGTCTTGCTGGAGCTGGGGACATGGGGGGGTGGCTAAGGGAAGAGCATACACATGCCTCCGAGTGGAGGCCCTCACGCGACTCGCGCGTGGACATCGGCTGCGTCTCTTGTTACTTTCAAAAGCTTCAGGTAAACAAACACCTGCTTAACCTTTCAAAGGGGAGATATCAATTTATACTGGTATGATAATATTTTGTTGTGTACATCAAGTTTTCTAAGAGGGTACCCAGACTTGAAAAGTCTGACAAATTATTCGAAGTCCACCGCAGATGGAACACGCCGTCTGCTTTCTGTTCCATTGTCTTGACTGCGGACCTGTACAAAGCAAGATCAATATTGAAAAAGAATAACACGGAGAAATGTTCTACTTGAAAGGCACTTATCGGCTCATCCCGAGACACTACGGATGCCAGACGGAAACTCAACGAAGTTCCACGTGCCTCAGAGTCTCCATATTCCTTGCTTCGCAGCGCCGATCGAGTGTTCAACGATGCAAGCAACGAATTTGCGTACACTGTGTGAATACCTCTCATTCCGGAAAGATCGCCTTAGATGACGTCAGAAGGATACATACATTTTCCAATGACGAAATCAAAAGCAAACGAATAGAAAGAGTTGGGTAACGCTGTAAACTTCGGGGGCGCAGACGATCGTGAGCCAGATCATGTATGAAGAAGTTACATAACTTACGACAACCACCTCAGCTATTGCAATAACCCTACAGAAGATTCAGTTAACCACTTAAATCAGAGCTTAGTTATACATGCGATGTGAGAATGCAACGATTGATCGCAAATATGATGAGTTTGTGTATTATTAGATTTGTTTCTTCGAACTCTGAATGATTGCTCGACAGTAAAAAGCACAGAGAAGAGGCAACGAAAACATCAGAAAGAATAGCAGTAATACCGAAGGGTAAGACGCTGATGAACTATAAGGTTGACCAATTAGATTGGTGCGAAAACAGAGACATGCGTTTTCAGCGTACTTTGACTTCGTTTAGCCGGGAAAAGTCCTTAATGATGAAACTATTGAACGGTCATGATACGAGACTACCTTGAAAAGTCACTCTTACAAATAGACAACGGTCTCTGAAGTGGTGTTATTCACTATGTGGTCAGATCGTTTTGAAGAACAACCATACCTATTCCAAAACCTGGTGTTTGTGATATTCTTTTAAGTTGCAGGTGCCGTGGTAATGACCAAACTTACAAAAGTGTGCCAGGACCAAGAAACCCTATATTCACGACGTTTGAGACGTTTTCGTTTGTTGATCAATTGTGAATGTGACGCACAATAATAGACAAAAGATACCACTTTATCCGAGGGGGACTCACTTTATAAAGACATGATTTGAAGCACGCTTTTAGATATTGAAGCATGGCGTACAAGTGTAGATCCGTTGGGTAAAATAGCTGTATTGTTAGATTATCAACAAGGTCTCGAACTATATTGCATGGAATCTAGGACTTACGCTTGAACAGTAAATGCAATGACAATCTTCGTGCTGAAGTCAACAATCGCGGACTCAAAATAGAGCGAAATTATACATTGATAGCTATTGAGGCCTGACATGAGAAATACCGGTGAATCAAGATTCAAGAGTCCTTTGAGTAGAGCTTTACAAAAAGCGACCTGATGGAAACTCAGGAATCATCATCACGAAGGAATCAAAGCACACACCAAGTTCCTTTCTGAAGTAGGCTCGAATTACCAAAGCCCGTTATCTGCCGAAAAAGACGATCAACATGCAATTCGAGGAACTCAATTGTTGCACACAAGGTAATAATAAATGGAATGGCACACTGGCAATTATTGTTAGAAGAATCACAGACCACGTTGACAGCTTAAAATATTCACTGAAGACCACATGAGTCGTATCCAGTGTCCTGACGGTCAACAGTTAGCGAGTTTAAGGATGCTCAACGTTGCTGCAGCACCATATCCCAGCAACCTAGCAATTTGTTCGCTGGGTTTAGAAACTCACGCTGCACGAGGACACTCACCAAAACCTTCAGCCAGTGACTGTCTTTTGGATAACAGGTATAATAGAAGTACGTCTTAACAAACGTCGTAGTCACGGGAAATAAAAGTAGAAGCAGATAAACTCGCCTGAAGAGTAGTAATCCCGTAGACACCCATGGTCAGCATTGCCCCTATAAGCAATGGACCTGGTCGAAAACTGCCCGTTTAATGACTTCATCTGACCGAACGAAATGTAAATCGCACCAAAGGTCTGGCCAATATTAGGGTGCGACATAGTGAACTCTTGACAAGGATCTCAGCTTATGTGAGTCAGTTGACAAGGAAGGAGTGGGAAAGAGTCATGGATGGTAAATGTCGCGAACTATCGATGGTCTTGCCAAATCTTTATGAGACTTTCGTGATGGGAAACCGCTTATTATTTGGTTCCGCAATCATAATTGATGAGTTCGGAAAAAAGAATCATCTCAATGCGCCGAACCGATGCACTCGGTTCTAAAATGGAACCACGTCGGAATTGCACGCGACGAATCAGTACATCAATATGGGCCAGAATTCTGTTCTGAATTGCAAGTGTTACCTGCGTAACATCATGATATACGTGAGTACTTTCGCCGGCGATAAACGATAGATGTGAATGGTGACCTCAAGTTATATGTATATGCTTTCCCGACGGGACTGCGATACACATGGTATGTTGAAATTCACTAGTACATGTATTTGAGGAGCCAATAATCTTATCTGCAGATTCTAGAATCCCAGATCCGGTCACTCTATGGTGGAGTTTCTTTTTTTTAATTCGACTCTTTCGGTTTTTTAACTCGAGGTCGGTATACATGAGGCCAGTATGTTGTTCACCAGAGAGGGACACTGATCGGTTCTCTGACCGAGTTCCACCTAGTAACCCACTTACTCCATTGACTTTCACTGCTGGCAGCCAATACTTTTTCCTCGGAAAATAAAGAAGTAGTGTGTCATGCCATCCTTATGTACATAAAAGACATTTTACATTGTTTCAAATCTTTTTCACTTGGTAATATGTGCACTAGAAATGGCATGACACATTTCTTTGTCTCTATTTTTTGAGGAAAAAGTAATGGCTGCCAGCAGTCTTTGTCGGCATACTGTCTTCACCTGTTTATAATTTCCAGCACACTTATCTGCCGTTATCGTTCCTTCATGGAGTCTCCACCAAAACTGTCATGTATATATACATAAAAGGTCTCCATCATCCTCTGAAGTTATACTACACAGATCGAACTAATTTCTTTTCTTTCCAAAGAGGTCGTAGTGTGTATCATGCCAATTTTGTCACTAACCAGGCATGTGCATGATCCACAACTTTCATGTCGACTAGTTCCAACTGGGTATTTTGTCGCCTGTGGGTATGACATGTATATCAAGGTTATTGTAGAAATTGCGCGCCCACTGAGGTGTGGTGTGGTGTAGCCATAATCCTTTCCTTGATCCGCGAAGGAAACACCTTTAACATTTTACACACAAGATACGCTTACATCCACCCAGGCCAATATGAGTAGGCAAGAAAGGAAAGTTTCAGTGACATACTTTCAGCTGCAACATACTCTTAAAACTCTGGTTCGCATATCGAGTTAATATGCAGCCAATACGCAATCTTTTGCAACGCATGAATGCTTCTTCCTAGATCAGCATTGCTAGTGCTTTAAGAACAAAAACCATGAAGCTTCATCAACAGTAAGTATATGCCCATTCACCGGTACTCTTAGTCCATTGAAATTTATCCACAAAGACTCAAGCCTGGATTGTATGGGGTGATAAAAATGTTTGGCCTGCTGGAGGTGAATTGAAAGACACCAACTCCGTTATCTCCTACATCTGTAGCACCAAGAGATGCTTGGTTCTCCTTTGGAAACACGGAACAGGTGTAGTGCAATAGTGGAGGATATCACAATGACCGGGTAGCACGATGAGTCGGCAGTCAGGTCATCTGTGCAACGAGCAATACCATCCAAGGTGTCTTGAGCCTAATCCGATAACATACAAGGTCGTAAATCTCTCGAGTTTACGTATCGCCCGCTGAATTCAAGCCACAGTTTTTCCTTCTTCACATTTTGCCTGGCACCTTGCGAGTTATGTGGCTGAAGAGGTAACTTCGAGGCGACTCCTACGGTCGGTCGTACCTGCCAAATATTTCACACGAAGGTTGGACGTCTAGCCGGGAAAATTGGCTGTATCAATGGCTCCGCAGCTCTATGGGAAAGGCGTCCGTAGCATACATGGAGCGCGACCAGCGCCGGAATACAACAACAACATCAAGTCGAAAACGTGGATGACCTGAAAAAGAAATCATCAATCGCCAAAATACGTGATGGCCAGTCTTGTTCAATTTGACAGATGGGATGAATAAATGTAGGCCTTACTTATGGGAACCTTTTTTTATGATTTTGATGTACATAAATCATGGTCCCTGTTGACTTCTGGAAGAGAAGCACATTTTCTTTCTCATTGTCATACCTCGCCGTCAACTCATAAAACTTCCAATGGTGACTAGACGTACCCTTGCTTGGGTGACTGGGTTGATCGTACGCTGACTTAGTCGAAAAACGCGAAGGTTGCTAATACGACACTCAGAGCATTGTCGTGTGGCGGAGTGGGCGTGTCGCAAAGAACGCAATATTCACAAAACACCGGTTCACAGCGGGCTATTACGCAGAAGGAAACTTTGACGCTGATTGCACAACTTTAAAGGGAGGCCCGGATCTCAAGTATTGTGAAGATGCTGCTTTCTGGGACCGTCTTGATGCCCAGGGCAATCTTCTTAGCCATGCCTTGGTTCTAAGCTGTGATGCGAACCGCAAAAATTGGAACACAGTAATGGGACCGCTCAACAATCCAGAACACATGGGCTCTTTGTGGTTGTATGAGCCTGACGAGAAAAACTTCAAGGGGGCTGGAAGAAATGCCATTACCGACCCTTCCAAATTGCAGCGCGTTAAATTAAAAGGATATCCCACTGCTCACGACTTCCACCCGCTTGGAATTGAGATATACCCTTCCTATGCTGGTAATACATCAAACGTATACGTAGTCAACCATGCTCGCGCCAGGACGGTCATAGAACAATTCACTCTGAATCCCTCCTCGCCAACCGTAGCGAACTATGTTCGCACAGTAGCATCGCCTTACTTCCATTCGGCTAACGCCCTGGCGCTTACTTCTCCTGACTCGTTTTATGTGACTAACGATCATCTCTTCACCCGACGCCTTCCCTACATCGGTCACATCCTTCCAATCCTCGAATCTGTTTTTGCTTTCCCGCTTGCCTGGGTCTCTCACGTTACTCTCAACTTCGCAACTTCGTCTGAACCGCCGATCAGAACACATCAATTTTCTGCACTCTTCATCCCGTTCCCGAACGGCATCGCCATCTCGCACGATGGCACCCAGGTTGCCATAGCATCCACCACTTTAGGCAAGATATTATTCTACGAGCGCAACCCCAAGACCAACGATCTCACTCGCCTCATTGAAAGTGTCCCCGTACCCTTTACTCCAGACAACATTCGCTACACTCATAATGGATCCTCACTTATTGTAGCCGGACACCCACACTTCCCGAGTTTAACCGCTGTCGCAGGAAGAAAAGCTCAGACGGCGCCCAGTTGGGTTATTTCTATAAATGCCCAGTCAGGCAAGGAGGATATACACCTNGGTTGACTTTGATCAAGAAACACCTATATCTGCAATGGGTAAAGTGCCTCCGGTTGCGGGTCGAGAGATCAGGACGCTTTTACAAAGTGACGGCTCAGGCTTCTCGTCGTCTTCAACTGGGTTGAAGGACCCCAAAACTGGAGCCTTGTATATCACTGGATTGTATGCCGAGGATGGCGTCATTATATGCCGTCCTTCTCTGTAATCATTAGGAAGTCGTCAATGTGACTTACTGTACGCACACCAACTATTGTGTACAGACCAACATAGATGTATCTTTCTGGTCGTAAATCAGTTTATTTACCTTCTACTATACGGGAAAACTTTGCTACATACATTGACATCCTTTCTGACATTCACCTCATAAGCAGTTAGATGGAAACATTTGAGTGGGAGGTATCGCCGGACGGAGGCAAGGTAAATGGTACAGGGAGCTGGCTTCGAGGCGAGAAAGGCAATATGTATTGTATCGAAATAGGAAAACAATATGAGAATGATCAACAGAAAAAGAAGCAACGAGAAAACCAGAAACAGTGGGTAGGAATGGTAGGGTTAGAGAAGGTTGGGCAGCAAGCTGTAATCTGTATTAGTAATGAAGTCAAGGACATAAGAAATAGGATTTACATACAATGAAGCTGCGCCAACACCAAAGGCGAAAACTGCTGCACCCCAAGCAAGTTTACGCGTCGCTGTCTGTTGTGGTTCAACACGGCGATTGGTTGCGATAATCCGAGGCTCAACCTCAGGTTCTTTGGGACAAAACTGGATCGTCTGCACCTCTTCGTCCTCATCTTTCCTCGGCCGTTTGACACTAGTCACCGAAACTTCTGGAACAGAGTCCATAACATCATCCTCATCCGCAGCTAGGTTCTCCTTGTGGGAGGCATCTCTCTCCGCCTTCAGTTTCTCTACCAGTGCCCGTTGCTCAGCAACATCTTGGTCATGGAGTTCATGGCCTGTGATCCCATTCTCAACTACCTGGGTCTCCTCATCTACCACAACAAGCTCAGATCCACTGGCTGAAATTGTCTGCGTCTCTTCTCGGCGAGTCGTCCTCGTAGCTCTGGGCGTCCGACTTGTCAATGACACTGCAGGTGCTGATCGTGGGACAGGGCTTCTTGGTCGCGATGAGCGGCGAGTTAATACCTTGTTCGGCGAGGTAGATGGGGACGCAGGTAGAGGTGCCGGCATGGGAGACGACTCCTTCCGGCGTTTAGTCGGATTCGGTTGTGCAGTTGGCGATGGAGTTGGTAGCGTCGCAGCAGCGTGAGAACCTGAGTTATGCTTCACGGTTGCGGTCACAGGAGCCTCTTTTGCTGACTTCTGCGATCGGCGATAGTTGACGTTGGGATCTGGTGTCGCTTCCACGACAGCAGTGATAAGTTCACCAAGACCGTACGCTTCACCCAATATCCTAGCGATAGATGGGCTAACCCAGGTACCCGCAAGCCGCGTCACTTCCGTGTTATGGGGACCACCATTGTTCTTGCTGAGATCATAGTTCTCCTTCACCCACTGCAACTCGCTCTTCTCGTCATGATCCGGTGCGTTAGGAAAAGCAGCGCGGAACATTGTCGTAAGACTAACAGCTTCTGTATCATATCGTCTGAGTATAAAAGCATGTCCCGTAGGCTGGAGAGAGAATAGCATTGAGTGAAAGTTGGAAAGCTGTTGAGCAAGTCACGTACAGTCGGTGTTTCAATTTTCATTCGCCCAACCTGGAAGAGATGAGTCTAGACGCGTGAATTGTCAGCTGTATACTTACAAGGATATTCTTTCCCTGACATGTTAGGATCTGGTACTTGACTGGAGGCAATGTACCCGATTTTACTATGATTTCAGATGTCACGTTGAATAACCGTACAGAAAGGGGAAAAGGTATTGAAACACACGGGTTGCAGGAATGTGAGGGTTTCTGTGGCGTTCCGGCAAAGGTGGTCTGGGAGTAACCATCATTAGTGGATGACAACACAAGGGAAGGAAGTCGATGTATGTCAAGGCAGCGATAGGGGACCAAAACGTAAACCTCAACAATAAACATTCACAAATACGTTATTGGCTTTCCCACGAGTTTTTGCGAATCAACGAAACCGGACCGGTTGGCCGACACATCACTACTGTAAAACCTGGAATTGGCTCGAATGTCAACTGTCGAGAGACGAATACGTATGTATGATTTCTAAGTTGTTCTGAACGCCAGTTTACTTCATCGATAAACGGCCCGCCAGTGTCTCAATAACTTCTGTCACACCCCGGGCCTGCCACCACGAGCTCTTTCCTCTCCTGTTTTTCATGTCAGCATGCTGCACCATCTCCCGCACTGGGACCCATTTGATAGAATGGGACTGAATCGTAATGACAGCGGCGCTGTCATCAGATGCTTGCCTCGTTTTCGTAGGCTGGGCTTGAAGTAAAGCATGGTGTTGCTCAATAAACGTCATACACTTGAGTGACAACCGCACAGCACGCGCCCTGTCCATAGGTGAAGGAACGCCACCTTGCAAGGTATGTCCAAGTGATGCGGAACGAGCATCGAATAGGGGAATACCCTCTTCTTTGAACATTTTCGTCAGCACTTCAGTAGTATAGACTGACGAAGCAGCCTCGTTTCTAAGAATCGTGGACATGAGATTAAAGATGGTTTCAATGAGTGATGACATACCTGATGACAAGACGACCCTCGCTCCTGCCTGATTCATCGAGACTATACCTGGTTTTGAGGAACTTAACGTCGCTCCGTAACATATCCAGAGTGATTCCCGTTTCAGGTGTATAAACTAGAGACGCTCCGGTCTGCGAATTGTCCAGCTTCAGAAGACAGATGGACATATGCACTTACCGCCAGGGCTCCCATTGTAGCAAGATAACCACAATTACCTCCTTGGGTTTCGACAACGAAGACACGATTTCTGGATGCACTGGCACTCTGTTTAATGGCGTCGCACGCATCCACCAGTGCATTCAGACTCGTATCGCTGCCGAGACTAAACTCGGTTATGGGTACATTGTTGCTGAGCGTCGCAGGTAGGTGCACCATTGGAATGTGGAATGCAGGATAATGTTTCCTGCCTTCCTCCAATATCATCAGGGCATGGAAGGCCTCAAAGCCACCGATCATCATCAGAGCATCAAAACTAAATTTCTGGAAAGTAGATGCAACAGCTCCAAGGTCGATCGATGGCAGAACTCTGTTCGTGCCAAGCTCTGAGCCTCCTCGAACCATCCAAGAATCGACACCAAGCCAGGACAACTCAATGATATTGTCATCAAGAAGACCACGGAATCCATTCTGAACTGCGAGTGGAGTGTGGCCCTGTTGTACACAGTAACGAACGGCAGCGCGGGTCGCTGCATTCATTCCGCCGGCAGGTGCACCCATGCTAAGCCGTTGTTAAAGGGGAACTTATCGTCAATATTAGTCGACTTACTGCATTATAGCAATACGGAGACGCTAGAATATTCCAATGGTAATTTTATAAAGGAGCACATCCGTGATGCTTACCTTTTCCGCGGGTAGAATGGGCTCCTCTACCAAGACGGAAGTTGCTGTGAAGCCATCCAAACTCTCTGAAAACTCAGGATCCTTTAAAGACATAACCTTTTCGAAATCCTTCTCATTTACGGCCTGCGCCACGTTTCTTGTCTAAAGAGTCATTAATGTCGCAGCCAAGGGCGAAAAAAGAGCTAGATACCATCTCTACAGCCTCCATCAGAGGAACTCTCGTTATTTTATTCTCTTTGATTCCGATCATATATGAGGGTGTCTCAGGTGTAGCCTCTAACAAAACCGATACCGCCTCTACTCCCTGAAGTGTGGGCTTTGAAAGTAGAATAAGGACCAGAGTAAGTTAATCTTTATTAGACTCACCAAAATACGATCCCAAGCGCACGGTCGTCCGCCTCGTTGAGTATGACCCAAGGTTGTCACACGCGTGTCAAGTCCAAGACGTGTTGTTAAGACTTCTTTGACATACTCTGCCTTGATAGGATTAAGTTCAATGTCAATGGCACCCTCGGCAACAATCACGATCGTCTTGCGCTTGCCAACCTCGCGGTGCTAACCCACCCAGTGATGAGTACAACGCCAATTTAAAGGCACAATAGGTTCTTACCCGATGAATAGCAGCACACATTTCGTCCTCCCACGGCATTGTTTTCGGAGGTCGTTCAGGGATAAAGATAAAATCTGCACCACCGCTATGTTTCCGTGTGATTGGGAAATCTCCTGATGAGGAATGCATGAGGCTCACGCAAGACCAGCAAGGAGTGCCAGCCACCCACAATGCCTTCCCATGACTTCGAGAACGAATGCACGGGAATGGCTAAACGCTGTCGAGTTGATATTGTCCATCGCTTCGCAAACCCGATGTAAAGCCGTTGGTGCGCCAATAGTCAAGTGTGTCATTGACATATCATTATCAATTGACCCAACGAGGCCAACGATCCTGAGATGAGCGTGTTCTTTGGCTTGAGCTTCGGTAATTTTAGCTACGAATTTTGTAAAATCAGTGCTGAGCAAAACAAAGTAAGCAAAGGGTCACATTGCGCTAGGAGCTCTACAACGAGGGAAGGCCATTCAGCTCTGAAGACATCAGCGCCTGTTAGAGAACCATCTCCCCCACAAACGACTAGGGCATCGATGCCTTCCTTGATAAGGTTATAAGCAGCAATTAATCTGCCTTCAGGTGTACGGAATGCTTTTGACCGTGCTGTTCCAATGAGAGTACCGCCCTAGAATAATTTGAGATCAATTCCGCAAGACACAAAGAACAAATCGGATCTTACCTCGGCAAACCAACCACGCACGTCGTCAAAGCCTACCCGTACAATGTAACGACCGTTGAGTGTCCTTCCGCCTGCATAATCACAGGCCCCGTCCCTCAGCAAGCTACCATCGCCGAATCTGAGGTTATTTACAATAGAATCTCCGTCTTTGGGGACCAGATCATCCTTCATTGGCGCTGCCGGTGGTACCACTCCGTAAGTTTGGATATATTCAGTGTTTCCTCTAACGAGACCCTCATATCCCTCACGTACTACCCACATCTCACAGCCCCTACAGTATGAAATGTGTCAAGCATGGGTGGGCAGAAAAGCGATTCAGGATACTTCAAGATCCCTGTCTTTACCACTGCACGGACTACGGCATTCATCCCCGCACTGTCTCCCCCCGATGTAAGGATCGCAATCTTCATCCTGATAGTTTTCGAGTTTAGGAACGTAATATATGACAGCGCGAAAAAGAAATATTCGGTGAAATTTCGCTTCTGACGTCGCTAAGCTGGCGAATAATTGTGTCCAATCATTCACAAGACCAATGAGGGCTACAAGGTCGCATGGATCACGTGATCACGCGTGTGGGGGCTCCATGGACAAACTGGCATCACGTAATCCAAGCGTGATAAAGCGTGACAACTTCAATAATATATCCTTATTTCGCCTTAACAAGGGAATTAGTGGCTAAAAGAGCCTGATTTCTAAATCAGGCTTTGAGAGTTGAGAAATAGCCACGATAGGTACGCATACCATTCACAATCAGCGCCATCACCCCAATCACTTTGTTTTGTTGTCTACATCTATACAACCCTGACTACTCTCCATTGATAATACTTATACAGACCCCCATATGACACCCCCTCTGTTGGAATCTGAACCTATAGAACACAAATATTTGTAAGTAATTGCTCTCAGTCTGTGTTATAAGTGATTGATTATTCTGTAGCTATAGAACACAGATATTTACAAGTAATTGTTTAAAGTATAGTGAGTCTGTTTGTTGTGTAATTATATGTAAGATAGTTGATAAGCTAATCACTTTACTAGAAGATGATGAATCTATCAGCATACCTGACATCACCAAAGAAACCATAGGACAAGTTCTAATTGCCAATGCACCTAATCTAGACTCACAACCACCTCTCATTTTTGTCCAACCTTGCTGATCTAACCATATTCCCATCTCAACAATGAAAGTTGCATCAGAGAACCAAAACAAGACTTGACTAGGAAAGGCAGTAAGGGAATTGAAGGACTCAGTAAACTGGGTAAAGAAAGCACAAATGAAAAGGTGGCATGCTTTAGAAAAACTATAACAGATAGAGATTGGAAATGATGACAGTGAGAGCACTGAAGATCTCAATCAAATCATGACAATACTTAATACAATCAAGAATGTACCTGACTCTGATCCAGGAGTGGATCCAAACATGCCAAGGATCCTGAAAGATGCACAAAAATCATCTGACTGGCCAAAGTGGAAGGCCTTGTACCAAGACAAAATAAACTTGTTGAACACAATGAGTATCTAGAAGCTAGTACTATGTGAAAAGATTCCACATAGTCAGAAGATCTTCAAGGAACTATCAGTTTTTATAATTAAGTGTGATGAACAAGAAAACATAACCAGATTCAAAACACAGCATGTACTACAAAGCTTCACAATGGTGCAGGGTAAAGACTATGACAAAACTATCTCACTGACAGCATATGTGAAATCTTGACAGATCCTTCTTCATATAGCAGCAACACCCAACTGGGATGCTACCCAGGTCAACATCAAGATAGCATTTTTGAATGGGACTTTACCTGAAAATAAACAGATCTACATGCAATAGCTGAAGGAAGGAAGAAGGAAAGAAAGGATGGGTCTGCAAGTTACTACAGCCAATTTATGGCATGAAACAAGCAGTACACATTTAGAATAAGACTTTTCATCAGACTAAAATGTGAGGCCTGTTTATACTATAGATAAACTGACAGGAGCATGGTAATTGCAGGAGTACATGTGGATGACTTCTTATATATTGCAAGCTCAATAACAGAAAATGAATACTTTAAATGGCAACTGAAGGACATCTGGACCATCACTGATCTCAGAGTACCTTGTCATATTATAGGAATGAACTTACAGTAGGAGCAGGAGATGAAATAGGTTTTCTTATTTCAGACAGTCTTCATAGATTAACTGATCTCTCAATATGGACAATCAGATGTGTTCCCCCTTTCTGTGCCAATGGATCCTGGGTTGGAGCTTTGCTGTGTGGATTGAACAAAGCTAAGCTACAATGAACTCAAGAAGTTAGCACACATCCCTTATAGGTAGGAATCTGATCAGGGAATTGCTATGGCTTGCCATCTTCATGAGACCTAGTATTCAATACACAGTGCAACAACTTTCACAATTCTTGGACTGTTATACTAGCACTCATTGGCATGCTGTGATATGGGTTGTCAGATATTTCAAAGATACATGCAACCTGCACTTATGTTTAGAAAGAGATACTCCAATATAACTTACTGTTTTTATAGACTTAGACTGGGCAAAATGTTTAAATACATGTTAAAGTGTAGGTGGTCATATTTGGTTTTTAGACTCAGACATGATATCCTGATGCACAAGAAAACAATATATAGTAGCTGCATCTTCATGTGAAGCAGAATATATGGCTGCATTCAAAGCAGCTCAGGAATGCATCTGGCTGCAGATGGTCATAGAAGCCCTAAATCATGCCCCAGGAGGAGCAACTACAATTCTCTGTGACAACAACTCCATGATAAATCCCTCAGAGGACCACCTCCTTCACTCCAGAGTCAAGCATGTCAACATGAAATACCACATCTTATAAGAATGCATTGCATCTGGTGAAATCACTATGCACTACATCAACACAAAGAATAACATTGCCAATATGTTTACAAAAAGACTAGTAACACCACAATTTACTAGATTGTGTGGAATCCTGGGTTTACAGTGATTCCA
Source organism: Termitomyces heimii (assembly GCA_003313675.1). Classification (NCBI taxonomy): domain Eukaryota; kingdom Fungi; phylum Basidiomycota; class Agaricomycetes; order Agaricales; family Lyophyllaceae; genus Termitomyces; species Termitomyces heimii. The sequence goes on along the minus strand of QLON01000427.1, from coordinate 152,466 downwards.
CACAAGCAGGAGTTTGACTACTTACAATGAGGAGGAGTGTTGATGTGAGGAGCAACACTGTTAGTGGCTGAATGCATATCACACTGGCCAGATGGATATCACACTTACTTTATCTCACTGCTTTGTCCAATACTTGATGCTCCACACCCATTGTCACAGAGGACAATGGGCACTAGATACTTATATATTCTTTAGATACATACAGACACCCTCAGTCACTTATAATGTAGACTGAGGATGTGTTGATGTCTTTGATATTGAGTCTATTGTAAGGATATCTTGTTCATCTTGAGAATTTGGCTCTGGTATTGCTAAGGTGGTGAGTTGAACATTCTAATGGCTCCCAATGAATTTTATGTGGTATGAATTATAGACTTTTTTAGCAACCCTATCATAATACTTATACACCTTTGAATTGACATCATACCCAAGCAATACACACTCAATGGAATGCTTATAGACCTTGGAATTGTGCTTGTTGAGGATCAGTACAAATGCTCAACATCTTCTTTCTTGTAGGTATAAGTAGTCTGGTTTTCTCTTATACCATAACTCAGTTGGTGTAGTTTTGTCTGTAACCAAGGTTTTAGTCTTCTCATATAGATGAGCAGCAGTTAATCAGAATTCATTCCAGAGATAGGATGGGCATTTGGCAAGCTTTCCATTTAATGTTCAATGCATTTGTTCTACACATCCCATGTGGGCAGAGGTGTATGGAGCTCCAACTTCAAGAGTGATCCCTCTTGATTTATACCACTCTCCATTCAGTTTTCCATCATATCCAGTGTGCAGAATTTTCAATTTTTTGCCTGTTTTATTCTCTTGAGCTAAAATCCAGGCTTGAAGTTCCTTGAATGCATTATCTTTAGTCTTTAGGGGAATGAATTAAGGTGTATTAGAGTAATCATCCACAATGTTCATGATATAAATATTTCCAGTATGTGATATCACCACTGATTACTCTGCCAGATCCACCCATACTTTTTTCAGCCTTTTTCTAGCTTTATGTCCTTTGCCCTTCTTCCTTTTCTTTGGTATAGGTGTTTGCAAATACAACTATCATATTATGAAGGTTTTGAGTCAAAGGTTTTGGATGCACCATCAATCATCCCAGCACATGCCATCTGTATGATAGCCTAATAATTGGCATAGCCTGATCAGCACTTAATGTCTCTTTCTGAGGCTCCTGGTTGTTAGGGGCAGATCTTGCTCTAGATTCAGCAGATAAATCTGCATTGCTACCACTCTTTGTAGCAGTCCACACTATATGAATGTGAGCTTGGATATTATACCCTTTTTGCTGTGCCATTGCTCTTTTTGGGCAGCTTGTAGCATAGTGGCCTGGCTGCTCACAGATGTAGTCTGCCAGACTCATGCAAGCTGGTCCTTTCACTTTGTTGTCTGGCTTAGTTTTAGAGCATTTGCTATCTTGTATATACTCAGGATACAGGCAGCCATCTTCCTGTGGTTCCATCAGCACTCTTTACATCACAATCTGTGGGTTACACCTGCAATCCTGCTGCTCCAGATCAGACTTCCTTACAAGAAATGTTTCAATCTTTTGGCCCTACAAGAGTGCTGCCACTAGAGCCACATGTCTGTTCTTTGCTGTATAACTGTTATGTTGCTCATAGTAATTTGCAGTTCTCAGTGATTGCTCATACTGGGTTGTATATGCCACAAATTTCTCCATATTATTGACATCTGAAAACAGTCTGTCCTCACATATTAAGTAGCAGCACATGTCCATTGGAATGCCATCTAAGAATGTCACCAGCATAATGTACTCATTAGAGTACACTGCTATGTTCTGGGCATGGTCATTTAGGATATCATAGAAATCCTGCACACTAAGCTTTTTGGCATATCTGGCAGCTTGGAAATTCTGCCTCACATCTTAGAGCATTAATGGATAAACAATTGATCATATAGTTCAGTTAGGACTCCTTTAAATATCTAGTCATACTGAATCTGATTGACATGCAGCATTGCTCATCAAAACCAACTCATAGCCTCTCCAGCTAAAAACTTTGGCAGAATGAAAATTTGCTCTCTTTCTATGTGGTCTCCTCCATAAAGGCACATAATCAAGTGATAGCATATGTCCATTGTCCAGTCTTTCAAGTCACTGAACTTGGATGCTCCAGAATATACCTGAATATGTCTACTGTCTGCTTTATACAGATGCACACTTTGAAAAAGACATAGAGATACTCTCAGCATACCATCAACTACCCTATGCATTCATATAACTTCTAGGCAACTTAGTTACTAAATCCACTGCTTGAGGAGGGATTTGCTCTAGGAGATATATAAATAGTGGCTCCAGAATTGAGGTAGAAAGGGGAGATTTCTAAAGGCAAAGAAAAAGTTGATAATAGAGTTTTAGCTGTTTGGTTATGGTTTGTGTGGTTACACCAGTCAATCCCCACTCTGTGCTGCTCCTCCTCAACTGTAATCAAAGTATCAAACTCTAGAAACTCAGCATCCTTGAGGCAGCTGTCTAAAATAATATCTGATGCAAGGCCAGCAAATTCTGCTTTTAATGGCCTTTTATCCATGCTCTAGGCAAAAATATATGCTGTGATAGCTTCAGAGTCCTCTTCAACAGTGAATGCTATGCCCCCTGATGAGGTAATGGTAATCTTTGATGTGGAGCCTTTTTTATCTCTTTTCTTTTGCAGATTTTCAAAATGTGCTATCCTGCTTTTGCAAAATTCTTCAATAGTCTTGCCTTCCATGCCACCACTCTCCAATATGCACTAGAATAGAATATATCCTGTATAGTTTGCATAACTCCTGGACTTACATTTACTACAGTATATTCTATCAAATCATGACATCTTTGCTGTAAAAATGATTAGTATAGTGTCTTCAGATAAGTTAGCCTTTTTATCTACATTCAACAATGTCTGCTCACCCTCCAGGAATTAGCAAATTTCTGAGGGTTTATATTTAGTGACATCAGCCATTGTGTAAGATTGTAGGATATAATTGATTGAATGTGGACATATAATTTATCAGAGAGAGAAGAAAGGACTGCAATGGATTGGAGAAGTTTCTTTATAACATTCCCAGCTTCTAATTTTATCAACTGTTTTGGTCAGAGACTGCAAGGGAGAACACTTCATAGTAGGTGCTTTCTGCAGTAACTGGACTTGCTGAACTGGTATGGCTTCTTCATGTCAGTTCTCAATGTTAGATCAAATTATTGACTCTTCATTGACTATATCTCCTTTACATGACTATATGATATGTAGCTCAGTCACATAGCTGGCAAAGAGAGATCCAAAGATATATTAATAAAGATAATATAGGTACAAATAATAAGGTGCTAACCTGGCAGAGGGAAATTCAAAGAGAATAAGTTTAGAGATTTACTCTACTTATTAATAGAAAATATTTTAAGGTTGAATCACATAATAGTTATATATGACATCATGGTATGACATTGTCATGCAGTGTGACTAATGTGACTGATGTTATGATTACAATTATAGTCACATAATTATAAGTCACATAGTTATCAAGTTATAGAGCTATATGAGTTGGATCACTTTTAATAAGAGCTTTGATAGAGTCCTCATCAAAAGTGATCCATTTTCCAGGATCTGGCAAAGGCTCCAAACCAATAAGGAAGTTTGTTCCCATAGTCCAATTAGTGAGGAGTTTGATGAAGGCAGTAGAAAGTAGATAAATTAAAGTGAAAAAGCTGGAAATTAAAAAGAAACATGGAGTAAAGGACCTCCAAAAGAGTGGTTCTCTGACAGATATGTAATGGAGCATTGCATTTTATGTGGATATATTTATATAATTAATTGTAGTTATTTTATTGTTCAATATATTTAATTATTTAATTATAAATTATAGTACTCAGCTGCTCTATAAGCAGTTTATTCTGTTGTATAGATACATTAACAATAGATCAAGACTGGTCTAATTCAGTAACTTTGTTACATCATCAAATACTGATTCTTTAGCATTTGTAACTTTTTCTCCAATGTTTTGATATTTTTTTTTCCTTAATAACTTTGTCCTCTCCAATGCTATCTCTTGCTGCATAATCTTTTGCACTGCCTGCAAAGCATTTAGATTATCATTTAAAGAGAGTGTACTCATAATTTGCTGTTCTAGATTTTGTTAATGCTACTTATTTATCTTTACTTAATAAGTATGCAGATCTTAGTAGTTCAAAATGTCAGCTTCAATATTGTATTAAGTATGATCTATCCATTACTATTCTGTTACACCTTGCTTTAGTAGATATATTGTTCTAGCATATTGCAGCATCCTCTTATTATAGTATATCTTGCCACAGAAGTGGCAAAAACTCATTTGCAATGTCACTAGGCTTATAGATATCATTGTTTTAATTTTTGATATAATGTTTAATACTGCTGCACTAATTGCTGTGCCCAAGTCCTCCTTCTTGACATAACTGTTACTAGGCAGGGCCTGGGTCATAGCCTTTAGTAGTATAGTTGCTGCAGCATTAGCAATTCTAATGTTTATACCTATATCTGTCTCTTTTAATACTTATTTTCTGGCTTCAAAGATTTTTTTTACATTATACAGATTCTTGAGATAATGGTTGAGTAATGTAATCTTAAGTTGCCTCACTATCTTTGACTATAGTAACAATAGTATGCTCTGCTAAAAAAGTCTACATTTCTCATTCTTAGAAATCTTACTATTTTATAAGAACTACTGAGATATTCTCTGTGAATTTCTATAATAAATTGAAAAAGCTCCTAGCATATAAATTCCATTATTGAATGCTTTATGGGTTAATTTCTGAATTTTGCCTATTATATATTTCATAATTTCTTTAGCTCCTAAATACAATTTTATAATTGTTTTTTTTCATTTTTCATAGAAATGCAATCAAATTTTGCCTTTTTCAACAGTTGCTAGAAGCAAGTAAAACTCATCCAAACTAGTCTATATTTTAGCAGTATTATAGGAAACTTAGCAAGCTGTGTATTTTTTTATTTGATAATCTTCTGTAATTCTGCAATAACAAGTACTTAAGCTCTTTAAAGTATTGAATCAATTCTTGTGGTCTAGTTTTGTCCTACTTTAGCACCAAAAAATAATTTCTAAGTGGCATATAGTTAGTGGCTAAAGATTCCATTGTTGTAAATTGTAATATAGTAGTTGACTAAGATAACATAATTGAATGTAGCAGTATTAGTAGTCTAGAACCCATGTTGCTAGGTATAAGTAATTTTAAGCTTGTCAAGGAGGGCAGAAGATTTGAAGTGCAAATATCAAAATTACCAATAGTTGGTTTAGTATTGTTAGCATTGTTAGTTTTCCTAGCAGATGTGACAGCTATTTTCTATGCAAGAATTCTTTGGTAGAACAATCCAGATCAATGTGGCAAGTTGATCTAAATAGGTCTCAGAATTTGTGAGGGAGTTAAACAATTTAATGAATGAATTTTTATTAAAGAAGCTGTCATAAAAGCAGCTGCCAACTAACTCTATAAGTGGAGTCTTAACTGGTTTCTTATTTCTAGTGGTATTCTGTTCTAAAAAGCCCCTCATGGTGGGCTTCAAATTGATGAAGTAGTGTGCCTAGTGATATGTGTATATATAAAGCAATTGTTTAAAAAAGACAGATAAGGATGTGATTTAATAAAACCCTTAAATAACTATACAGTCACTATAAAATGCTAAGTGTAACAGAACTCTAGCAAAGCACTGTAGAGCAACTGTAACTAATGTAGAAATAGTCAAATATTACAATTTGAAGAGAGTCTGAATAGGTTTCTAGTAAGCTTTTTAATTTGATGTGGTGATAGTAGTGATAGTAAGCTAATAGTGTGGTGGTGGTGCAGTTGTTAGCAATGGAGGCAAAGAGTGGGCTTAGCACATGTGGATGTTTCATTGCATCTTAGTGATGTTCAATAGCATATGCATATTGAATATTATATTTGAGATGGTAGGAGGTTAATTATCTAGTGCTGCTCTCCTAATAACTCATTGGCAAAGTTGATAAATATAAAATGCAAGATGATAAGACCTATAATTGATCTTTGTAAGCATAATAAAAAATCAGAGTATAAATATAATGTTAGCCGCAACTACAAGCTGTGGGTGAAGGGCATAGTGAAAAACAGAAGTTAAGCAAAATGAAAAAGCACCTTATAGAACAGAGTATATAATGAGCTCAAACTATCTTGGCATTGACATCAAGCTTCTTGATTCTGTAAGTAATATTATTGTTTTTTTATCTTACCTCTATTTACTTATATACTAAGTTATTATACTATAAAATTACTTGAGATTGCTACTATATATTAGTGCTCCACTACTATACTTAACAACTATTCAAATTGTTAGCCTATCACTTCCAAAATTTATAGTTATTAAGTTTCAAGAATAATAGCACCACTTACTACCTGCTTAACACCCTCCAAGAATATATTTCTCATGCTTTTTTGACTTATCCCAGTTATTCTTCCTTCAACCCATATATCTCCCATCATTCTATTAATTACTTCCTCTTTGTCATACTGCATATGGCAAAGTGCATTGCTGACTTGCCAATATCACTTTCCATCTTTTTCTGTTCAGTTTGTGGGAACAATATTCTTTCTTCCCAAACTAGTTGTTGTTTTATAGCACTAGAAGTTGCTTGCTTTTAATAGGTCACATACCATAGAGAGTAGTTCAAAAAGGTGGCACTAAAGGCTCTGCATCTGTTACAATATTCTGCTTCTTATCCTTTTATCCTTTATATTTGGATTAAATCAGCACCAAACATTACTTGTTAATTTCCTTTCTCTGTGCTAGCTTTAGACTCATAAAAGCTTCTAATTGCTTGATTTTTCATAAATCCTGGTTGACTAAGCACATTGAGATTAGATGTGATCACTTAACTCCCATTGTTTTATCCTGTATTAATGGCAAACTCATCATCTTGCTTAGTTTCCCACAAATCCTGGTTAACTAAGTGCATTAAGATTAGATGTAATTGCTTAACTCTCATCATCCTATCTTGTGTCAATGGTAAACTCATCAATGACAGCATTGAGATGCACTAAGCCCACCTGCTACTATTGCCTCAGCCACCAACAATTGCACCACCACCACATCATTAACCTACTATTACTGACATCACTACATTAAACTAAGAAGTCTAATGAGAACCTGTTCAGACTCCTCTCAAGTTATAGCACCTAACTATTTTACATTACCTTATTTACAGTAGCTCTAATTTGCTTCACTAAACTTCCATTATGCTTAGCATATTATAGTAACTATATAATCATTGAAGAGTCTTACTGAATCACATTCATCTTATTTTTTTTTTGACAATTGTTCTATGCAAACATAAATGAATCACTGCTCCCTCCTAACAAATGCCTTTAGGATATTCACATCTAGATCAGCCAACAACACTAACACCTACATAAGCTACACAAGATTACTGCAGGAAAAAGCACAAGTCTTTGTAGCAAGTACTTAAGATAAGAGCATAAACAGTATGCTCACAGGAGCTATAGGGGCAGGATATGTGCTATCAACACTCTACTATCAACAAGGAGTAAAATGGATTAACCTGGGCCAAAATACAAAGAATGCTTTCACCTTATAGCAGTACTTTTGGCAATTATAAGAATTAATGTGCAAACACCTATAACTATAAATATAAAGTCAGCAACCATTTTCAAAATTCTAACAAAGCACCTGCAAAAAATGGAAGATGATAATTACTTAGGCATAAAGAATGCAGGGATCCTGAAAATAATCTATGAAAGAATAAGAATGAAAGATGCACTGACCCACTTCAAGGATATCTCTCAGGAACTAATAGTGCATCAAGAATCCACTGCAATGAACTTAGTTGAAGAGGCATTAAAAAATGAGAGATATTCCATGCCACCCCCCATCTCTGTTGAACTCCAGATTACTAGGGTCAAATTAGTAAATATGACACAAGCAAAAGCATATAAACTCCTCTTTAAACTACATAAATGAATTGGGCAAGTATGAGGAGGTGGTTGCTCAGAGTTGATTTAAATTTGTAAATCTCCTTATTACTCATTCTCTTATCTCATTTCTTTATCTCTTTCATCTTACTATACAGCTCTTTTTTGTCACTAGCTTTCATCTTAGCCTCTTTTGTCCTTTTATATTTATAAGACCAGCAAGCATGACTGGAACTTCTCATTGTTTTATACTGCACTTGCAGATAGGTTTCACTTCTCTTCATTGACATTGTTTCACACTGTGCTTGCAGTTTTGCTGAATTAGATATAGATTTCACATTGCATGTTTGCATCTAATCTAATCATTCTGCCATGTTTGTCAGTAGTGCATGAGCATTTCATCAAAAAACAATTCCACATTACTTTTTTATGCCTCCAACAGATGCTTTTTGCCCATTAACCCATTGCCTACTCTAGATTCTGCTCAACCCAGATCAACCCAATCTCTGCTATTACCATTAATGTCTTCAATTTGTTAAGCATATTAGTAACTGATCTTACCAACCTAGTCAAAGACATGGCCTTCAGGATGAATTCAAACAATAGCATGACAACCTCTACACCTCAAGTGTCACTCCCTGCAATACTAATGTAGTTTGTGCCTCAATTATAATGGCTTCAGCAAATGGTATGTCCATCATTATTCCTTCTTCTCTTCATGCATGTTTTTCCAATGTTAAAGTAGTGATCATCACAGCAATTATTATGCATGAGTTTAAAGCAGCCAACCTTTACAAGCTCAACCCCACAAACTGTAATAAGGAAGTGGCATACACCTTTAATGGGATCACCAACTAATTTGAAATCAGTAACTATACTGCTAAGAAATATAAAAGCCCATTCTTGATCATTGTTCCCCTCTAGCACTACTTTAATGTCTTAACTTTCCACCTTCCTGAATGCAACACTGTACTCTTCATGTTCTATGAGTACACTGCCTACTTAATTGAGCTCATTATAGAGTACAAGTGGTTTGCAGTCTTTCAATATCACTCAGTTTTCTTTAATCAACATTGATCTGAGATGGCCATGGAAAACTACTCTAGCTGAAGCCTGCCAGCCACAGACCTCTTGAATAAGCATGTTTATGCATATAAGAAAGCCACTCTATTTAAGCAGCCCAAGCTACCTTGGAAACCCCTCTAGCCCATCTGAAGTATGCCAAAAATTCAATAATAAACAATGCATAGCAAACTCTTGCCCATGGGGCTGCCCTCATGCCTGCTTATCCTGCAGCAAATCAGATCACAGGAAGCACCAAAACAAAGATTAAGCCCTTGGCAGGGTGAGTAGCCCCATCTCTAATTCATCTGCTTGTCTTGGCTCTCACCTTGGCAACATGTCAACTATCTTTGGCTTCTCATTGCTAGCTCCTCTTGCTCTACACCTTCTTGCTTCACCTACCCACTCCAACATAGCCCTACATGCCAACACTCCTCTCTCTAACATGTTGCACCTTCCTCACATTTCCTCCACCCTTAATAAAGAAGCATGGGCTTATTATTTACAAGATACTCTAATTGACATTTGTATTTACAATCATTCAAATAATATGTCATGGCACTAATATCAGATTTTCTGGTAACCAAACTAAGATGCTTAAACCTAATGTCAGTCTTCTTCAGCCTCTCCATCACAAGCACCTTGACCTCTGACATCCTCACCCAAGTTGCTAACAGGTGCACTTATGAGCCATTCCCTGCTCTGCCTTTCTCCAACTTCCATGCTTCACTGCTGGGAGCAGTCTCACATAAACACTCCAATAAAATCCACCACATCTACCATCTCTTGTGGCCTGAAAGCATGTTCATGAATGATGACATTTCAGACAAGGAAGCTAGCATTGAATATGACATGGTTGATTGGGCCATTGCCAATCTTGCATCATCAGAGCTAAAGTTCCTGATGATTAAGCTAAATCTCAAATCTGTATTCTATCACATATCCATGTATGTCAATAACTGGCCATTGCTTAGATTCATCTAGATGGAAGACTTTTACTACAACATTGTACTGTGTTTTGGCTACTGTTTGGCTCCTTACATATTCAATCTCTTCTCTAAGGCCTTAAATTAGATAATGTGAAGCAACATTCCTGCTTGACTGCATTATTATCTCAATAACCTTCCTTGCAATTTTCTCACCCAATATGTCACTTTATTCTATTCACTAGGCCCTCATGCTTGGCACTCAGTTTGGACTGTCATTTCAGCTGTCCAAGGTAATTGGTTCTACCACAACTATTGTATTCCTTAGGCTCAAACTGGACTTGCTCTCAATGGAAGTGCATCTCTCCAAGGACAAGCTCAAATACCTCCTGCAACTGCTTAATTCCTGGTCTACCCATGTTACCTGCACATGTCATGAGCTAGATGAGCTCACTGGATTCATGCAGTTCACATCCCAGGTAATTCCCCTCTCCTGTGCTTTCTTGTGAGGCCTGTATAACTTTTCCTCATCATTCCCATCCTCCCAATTTGCCTGCTGTCACATCCTCAAGCCTGCACATTATAATTTTGCTTGGTGGCAATATCCCTTTGTTAACTCATTGTCAACATTTTCACTGATTCCAGCAGCAAGAAAGGGCTCAGTGGCCATTATGGAACAGAATGGTTCTCAGCACAATGCCCTCATCATCTCTGGCCCTGCCACATACAAGTAAAAGAGATGTATGCTGTCATCTATGCTATTCTGTGCTGGAAATCCTGCCTTCAGAGCCACTACATCATATTCCACATGAACAACAAGGCAGTCATCAATGCAATCTGCAACACCATAATTAAATCTGCACCAACCATGAAATACATGCATTATTTAATAGCCCTTGCCTGCCACCTCAACTTTTCCTTTTCTTCTTCTTAGCTATCTTCTTCTGATAATTCCACTGCTGATGCTGCATCTTGTTTTTCCTTTTTCCACATGTTTGCTATTGCTCCCTGGCTGCACCTAAAGCCCAGCTCAAAGGTCCTCCAGCTTAATGGTATGACTAGCACTGGCACCTTCCCAAAACAGTCTCCTTCTATTTATGGCATGGGCTTGCTGTAAGCATACAAAAAACTTATTTAATGGGACAATGGCAATTTATTATGTATGTATAGCTCCATAATCTGTACAACTTCAATGACTCCATCATTCTGGCATCCCAATCAGCAATCTTTGCATGGGTGGCCACATCTAACCCAAAACCATCAAGTTACACCTCACCACACTGTCAAGTTTCTCCACACAGATGCAGGCCTTTCTTTTGACCCAATTGACTTCCCCCTTGTGCAATAACTCCTCTGTGTGGAATTAAACACTATCACAGGAAATAAAACTGAAAACCTGTACAGCCCATCACCTTACCCATCCTCATGGCCCTCCTCACCTAACTCAAACCCAGTGCCACCCTGGACCATTCAACCATTTATGCCACATGTTGCCTTGCTTATGCAGGACTCCTCTGCAGTGGCAAGTTTACAATAGGCAAGGGAGGTAAGTTCAACTCATGCCTCAACCTCTTATGGGACTGCATAACCTTCCTTCCCAACTTTGATGAGGTCACTCACATGTACATAATCCTGGCTGCAAAGATAGACCACTTCAGGAAGGGCATCACCATCACCATTACTGCAGCTCTGGGCTTTTTTACATGCTCCACTGCTGTCCTCAAAGCCATATTTAAGGAATTTTCATGAGATCATGATGTCCTGCTTTTTGAACAACCCAATGGCTCATACAACTCATTCATGAAAAGCATCAGGAAAACCCTTGCACTGGCAGGCCAAAAACCAGATCTCTCTGCAGGACACAGTTTTTGATGGGGAGCCACATTAGAAGTGGTGGCAGCCAAGTACTCCAACTATGAGATCCAACCACTAGGCAGGTGGTGCAGCAACACTTACAAACTGTACTTGGAAAACAATCTTAATTGCATTCTTCACCTCTCATTCCTCCTCCACTTAACCCACAGTCAGGTTGCCCCTTTCAAACCTCCAGCTCTATGTGGCTTCACTGCCCTGGCTTGAGTCTCAGCCTCTCTTTTGGGGGATCAGCTTGAGAACTATTCAGATTCAGAAATATATTGTTCTTATGCAAACTTCATGCTAACTCATATTACTCCTCAAAACCTTACATCTGGCACCAGCTTAAGCCACTTGCATACAATCAGGTGCTGAATTAAGACCCTTTGAGATGTAGAACAGAAATAACTCTCTTCAAAATTAAAGAATATATAAAAAGCACTGGCAGCTTCTCCCCCCCTAGATGCACTCACTTGAAAAGGAACAAAAAATAAGGATTTCTCCCATCAAGTGAGAATTTTCCTGTAGAAAAGTATACATGACATATACAAGCTAGGACCATACTGGACAGCACCCAACATGAGTGCAGATCTAAAAAAACAGAGCTTTATGCAATCACAATAGTCTCAGCAACTCTCTAGAACATATCCTCACAGAATGCCTAAGCCCAGGCCAAAGAATGGTCTGGGAACTAGTAATGGACCTCTGGAAGAGGAAGAGGAAAACTGAGCAACACATGCCCCCACCAACCGTCCACTCCATCCTTGAATGCATTGTGCCAATACAAAAACACTTCAACAGAGCAGAGGCAAAAAGACACTTCCACCTATACAAGATCCTGATAGTCAAATCTGCTTATTTTATTTGAATCCTAAGATGCAAAAGAGTCATTGGCAATAACAACACCCCCTACTCTAAGGAAGAGGTATCAAGGAGATGAATAAAAATGATGTTCATGAGGGCCGACCTAAGTTGTAGAATAGCAACATCAAAGGTGGGAAAGAAATTGATAAGGCCCGAAACTGTAATCAAAACCTGGTCAGGGACTTGTATCACCCTGTCCCTTCCTAAAAAAGTACAGGATACTATACTAAACGGGGGTTTAGTGGGCATTGAGCCAGGCATAAGAAGAGGAATAGGTTGACATCGCAATCTCGGAGTCCCACACATCGTGCATAGAAGCATTTCCCCGTGGATGGAAACAAAAGCCAACACACCTGGTTGGAACTCCGGGTGCTTGGCAAAGCGGGTAGAGGAAGGCGACTATGGCGCTGGTCCCCTACCGTTATCGCTCCTCCGAAAAAAAAAAAGATTAATGCACCTAGTTAACCATCAAGATTGTGATGATCAGATGTTCAAGGATAACTAGCCATATCAAAGGGTATCAACATGCCTAGTTAGCCATCAAGATTGTGATGATCAAGTGCTAGCTCGAGCTAGAGTTCGCAAAAAATATAGCGTCCAAATGAGGCTATTCAAAAATCGCACGCACCCTAAATTCCGTAAAGAGCAGGAACGCGCCTAGCTTTCGGAACAGCAAAGCTTACTCGTACATACTCTGTACATACCCTCTTTCACATGAAACTAAGATTCGATATGCAACCAGATCTTTAATAGCTTCTAGGGAATCTCAATCAAAATAATCATCACGGAGATCGACCATGCATGATGTCCCTGAAAACTATTTGTGGGCGTTCCTGAGTGAGCTTGAAGCAACCTCGTCTGTTAGTACGAACTTACATCCTTTTCCAGAGGCTACTGCATTCCTCTATTCTACTTTCGAGTTACTTTCTTTTCGATCGTTCACTTTCACAACTCTCTGACTCATTTTACGGCGTTGATCGCAACATTTATACCTTGACAAGCGCTTAGGTGGAACGTTTTGATACACCATGCGAACGTGATCACAGACTTCAGATACCTATGTACCTCGTTGAGGTTTAGGACATTGGTATCTTGCTTTTCAAATGTCTCTATGCTCGTATTCCTTGACGTCCTTATCTCCTTCTCTGGAGATGCGTTTCGTTTTCTCTTGGTTGAGAAACAATAAAATCTGTTGTTTTCCTTCAATGACCGATATCCCCTTTCTGTTCACAGAATAACCTCGTAGATCCACAACCTGATAAATGCCTTGAGGCTGTTCCTCCTTAGCAGACCGATGATATAAATACTAGCGCGAGCATCAGATCTATTACCACAATGGCCCTGGCTTCATCCTTAGACCAGCAGTTCACGATGCATACGCTAGAAGAATTAGATCCTCTCTCACCAGGAGCAAATTATGCCTCCTCGGATCGGTCGAATCTCCTAAAACCAGATATTCCGGACGGCGGTATGAGAGCATGGGGTACAGTGGCCGGCTCGTAAGTCATCTAGACGTCCAGATAACATGGAATCTCATTGCTATGATTTCTCCCTCTTCAGATGGTTCATGATGTTTGCTACATTCGGGTTGGTTGGGACTAGCTCGTCGTATAATTGACGCTAACATATATATGCAGTTACCTTAACTCTTTCGGTGTCTATCAAGGTAGTTGGCTTACCACATTGTACTGTACCACGTGCCAGTGGTGCTCACTTTCGACTTAGATTTCTACACACGGGAATTCTTGTCACATAATTTACCCAGCAAAATTGCGTAAGTAGATATCATGATGTTGAAGGCCGCTTTCCAACGTATGTCCATTAGATGGATAGGCAGTCTGCAGTTGGCTATGCCATTCGCCCTGGGCCTTGTCTCCGGCAAACTCTTTGACATGGGCTACTTCCGCGTGCTAGTGACAACTGGTTCAATTATCTTCGGCTTCTCGTGAGTCCGCATGTTCAGGTTTAGTCAATGAAGTCTCGTCAGCTTTTCTGGTAGACTCTTCATGCTTTCTTTAGTCAAGCCGCAAGAATATTACCAGGTATTTACTATCATATTTTACGAGCTTATATGGTAACTTGACTTGTGTCTGTTTGTGTCAGGTTTTCCTTTCGCAAGGTGTAGGAATGGGTATTGGACTTGGCCTGACTTTCGTGCCATCAGTCAGCATCCTGGTGATGCATTTTGAACGACGCAGGGCGCTTGCCTCTGGAATCGCTCTTAGCGGGAGCTCCATTGGTGCTGTAATTTTCCCCATCAGTTGAGTCAGCATAAAAGAGTTTTATGAAAGTTGCTGATCACAAACTCCGCAAATAGTGTTAAAGTGACTCTTCAACCCTTAAAATCGCCTTGTGTTGACTGAGCTGATTTGTTTATAGTCATTTGATGCCGAAGCTCGGGTTTGCACAGGCGGTACGTGCGACAGCGTACATTGTTGTAGTATGCCTCCTCGCTGCCAATGTCCTTATGCGGAACAATCCTGTCGTTTATGATCTGCGGGCGCGGGCACCACCGCTTGATGTTCTTGGCTTTTTGAGAGATGTGCCATACATGATAGGTATTTTGGGGTAGGTTGATCATCTTATAGTAAGTCGTTCCATTAACCATTTACCGTGTTGCAGTGGTTTGGTTTCGCTCTTTGGCCTTTACTTCCCAGGTGAAGAAATCCCGTGCCTCTCAGACCGCTCACAAACAAAAATGGTTTCTACTAGTTTTCTATCTACAATTATACGCCCTCCAACATGGAGTCAGTCAAAGTATTGCCTTCTATTCTGTATGTTCTATGGTTGCCATGCCAAGTACCACTGAACTGACGTAGCCTTCGCTATATAAAGCTTGCAATAGTTAATGCTGCTAGTGCATTCGGTCGCATCGGTGGAAATTTCTTGGCCGACCGTTTTGGTCCATGGAATCTACAAGCTCCTTGCGCGCTCTTTACTGGTGCAATGATTTGGGCTGTCCTCGGAGTGTATGACATATTTCAGTCAACGCTCCTAGAACTTTTTCTGACAACGGGCGTTTTACAGTGACACTAAATCCGCTCTGATTGCTGTCAGTATCATGTACGGCCTCTTTTCTGGTGCTAGTGAGACTTAAACAGCAAAACAAACTAGCCGGCGCTGAGACTATATTTAGGCCTTTCCTTGTCCGTCGCTGGTTATGCTGAGATGGCTCGCAATCCTAGAGAATCTGGGTAAAGAACCTTTTGTAAACGAAAGCTATGTTTCACTGATTGCCAAGTAGCGCGCGTACTGGTCTTGCACTGGCGATTGGAAGTTTTGGTTGTCTTGGCTCTGCTCCAGTGCAAGGTGCCCTATTAACAGATCGTTTTAACTGGCTTAGGCCAACTGCATTCTCAGCTGTAAGACACCATTCGTTTTTACGAGACCAGTTGAGTTGATTTTCCTTCTAGATTGTTCTGTGTTGTGGGGGCGTGATCTTCCTCGTCACAAGATTTTTGTTAGCCCATCAACGCGGGACGCAAAAAGTTTAGATTCAACCTCAACAAAGATGCCAAAGGACTTTTCACGATATTACTTGTGTCATTGATACATGATGAACACTTGACTAGATAAGATGTTTCTTGTTTTATATATTTAGTAGTGGACAACATTTAGCCTTTGAAGAGAGCCTGCTAACTACTTGAGTGATGAATAGTATCAATGATCATGAGAATGTGAAGGTTGTGGTCCTCAATACTTGAAAGGGTACTTCAACAATTGCATACTTGGATCTTTGAGCTGGTATTGAGCAGGTGGGCGCGGCCAGATCTAGTGAATCATAAACCTGGTCAAAGTGCTACTTGGAAAATGTCAATGTGTTGAGGGTGGATACTGGTATTTTACTTTGTAAATCTTTTGATTGTTTACTTTGTGGCCACAACTTAGCTATCTTCCCTTTTCAACAAGGAGATTGGTTTCGTGGCAATACTTGAGTCCAAAATTGTAAAGGTTCTGCTGGCCACAAACATTTCTGAACTATACGGCTACCTAATGACATGCTTGAGTCTATCCAACGAACATTTCGTTACGTTTTCGGTACGAACTGATTGAAGATGTCAAACAGTGAGTTGATGTATTATGTCCAAGTCACTCGAGTTACAGAAAGAAAACAATGCTGACTAGATAGATAAATACCCATGGCAGGACAGATCCCAAGAAGGCAGTCGTAAAAGACGTCGTGTGGAACGGAGTGCCCGCGTTCCATCCCGGAGGTACACCTAGCGTCACTGACGTTTCTTCAACAGTCGATGTTGTCGTGACAAATGAACCAGCAGAATCTGTCACGATTAAAGTGACGATGCTTGGAGCCGGGGTAATCTCCGGCAATACTGTGGCGTTGACACTACTGTGAGTACCGAGGATTGGGCGATAAGTACTAGTAGCGAGTCCAGAGGTTGCGATCCCCTTAGGAAGATGTCTGACTGAGGTGTTGAACGCATACGGAGGCGTCGTATAGGTTGGTGTAGGGAGTAGAAAGTTGGGTAAAGTAGTGGTAATGGTGGCAGAAAGAGACGAAAAAAACGATGACAGAGAGCTAGAAGTTTCGAAGTTCGTTGTATTATGCAGAGGATATAGTCCGATCAGAGGAGGTTCCTTCAAATTGATTCCATAGCTAACATGAATCAGTAAATTTGAGGATAGAAAATGAATGACAACATGTACCTGAAAACTGAGTAAACAGTTCGAAGAAAAGCTGTGCCTGGATGCTCCAGTCATTGAGGCGGTCCACCACCATCAATTTCTCTCAAGAACATACCTATCTGCCAGTCAATCCCGTCTTCGCTAGGAGGAGTTCCATGGGGCCAAGATAAACAAAGATTCGGATTACCTGATGCAGGTCCGATCATATAATCAGATGGGAGAAGTGTATAGTTTTTCGATCTGCATATTACATGAGAAAAGACCGGATAATGATACGGAACACAAGTTACCCAAATGTGAACGACAGGGGTTCGACCGTATCACAAGGTACTGCCCACTGGCCCGCTAATCATGATAAGGCTGGGATTTATGGAGAGTTTAGAGCGCTTACCAGCATCGACCAATCGCGCACCATCAATAGTTGAGAATAGTCGCGCAACCTAGGGTGAATCAAATGTTTAGAAGAAAACCATCTAAAATTACTCACATCTTCAATCGGTCCATAAATACCTGGTGTCCCGCTGCAATCAAGTTCGAGCCAGACCGAAACAGATTGAGACAAAACGCACATATCAAACAACGCCAATGATGTGTTTCCCGTGATATTAGGATATGTCGATGAAGGCTTGATTTGTGTACCATTGATCTGCAAGGACATGAGTATAACGTTAGAATTTTCTATGTGGTATGAGGATCTTTCCGTACGAAAACAGCAGAAATCGGTATAGCCCACTGGAGATAGCTTGAAGAATTGCTTTCCGAGCTGAAAGGAGCAAAATCAACTACTTGGTTCCAGTTGATTAGGCTTGTATTCTTGACGATAGAAGAATCCACTGCGCCTTCAGATCGAATCTAAAACTGATACCATTTCCGGGATGAAGGTACAGCTTACCTAGAGAAAGTGTTCCAGTGGAATTGCGCGTTAGACTCAATCCAAAAACAGGATATTCCAAGAGGCCTTGTTGTACTAATTGAACAAGGAACGGTGTCGCTATGAACAATAAGACGCAAGTTCCGTGCAAGTTGAACCATATGAATGCTCACCATTTGTAACGGTTGACGGAATTGAGGATAGCCTCGGAAAACCAAGCCCGAATATACCACTAGTCTCATCGACCATTGTTACATTCGACTTGGTTACCATACCTTGATTTTGAAATAAGACAGTAGAAGACGGAATGTATAGACGGGATGCACCAAACACCTGATTCGCGACAGTAAGATTGGACAATGAAACGCTCTCTTCAGCTACAAAGCCGGATGCCACTTAATAATGCTTATTATTGATGTTGTATCAAAGGTATCGAATTTTGAGTAGTGCGCACCAGTTCCATCCACATAACTGACCGTAAAGGTCGTAGAATTTCCTTTGACAGACACGTAAGTCGGGCTTTGGTAGGACAGGGGATACCGGGGCACAGCGTTGCAAGTTTTCGTGGTACAGGCAGAGGATGTTATCCACAGATCAGATGAGGCACTATCGAGTGCGACCCGAAAAGTAATTGCGCCAATGTTGACAATAGTGTAATACGACCTGTATGGCAAATTCGAGCGGACGACGATTCTATATACGTCAGAACGCACTGTTTATCACTCGACAGTGTCACTGGCGTGATACCGGTGAAAGAGGTTCCATTCGCCTCGGTGTTTCGTGACGAAAAAACATGTAGGGGAGGAGTAATAGGACTTGAAGGTATAGCGAAAGGAGATGGTGAGGTTTCCGCTAAAACAGCGAGGAAGCTAAGAAAGGCCAGGAGTGGAGCCAAAGACCACATGTCTGACGGGAAGGCACCTAGGTAGGCATGCAAGAAACCAAGATGAAGCGGGGAGAACACAACAAGCGGAAAGGAATGGAGAGTTCAGAAGATACAAGGATATGTCGTGACAACTGGCAGCGCCGATCATAGTTCGGAGATCCAACCTCTGTGACGCAACTCAGGGGCCAGCGCCCACAGCATTAGCAACCGTCTGTACATCCACTGGATGCTGATGAGGTTGTTCCACGCTACACATCTGAGCAACCAACCTAGTTCATCATATCGTTGGACTGCTGCCACATAAGTCATTGTACCAACACATAATAGGTCCTGACATAATAATAATACCAACAAACGAACGCCAGATACTACATTTGAAAGGCGCATGTACTCAGCTAGCTACATAGAGATGATACATCCTGGAAGAGGCAAGTGAAAGAAGAGCGAGCCGATGTAATAATAATAAAGGATTGTGAAGTGACATGCGTACAATGTGGGTAGCGCCAAAAATAGGGATGAGCGTAAAAGGGTGTATGTATAAAGATAAGGTAAGAAATATTTGGTTACCGCTTGGCGAAAACTTTCTTCAGAAGGCCTAATACCTTCGGTACGTTGAGCTGGACATATTCCAGATCCAAAAGGTGCTTGTTATCCTTTTGCTACATGATCCCTTTAAAACTCTCGAACCTCGCTGGGGATACAGATGTACTTACTTTCTCAAGTAAGTCATCAATTTTGAGGTCCATCTCAAGAATTGCTTTATCGCGACCTTTGTAGTGTAATGCGATGATAAATGTACCAGGTGTCGGCGATGTGATGTTGAAGTAAATGTTGGGTCGCCTGAGGCAAGACCAATATATGATGGTTATCACAGGAGAAAGGACAACATACCTATTGTCCGGCACGTTACTCTCCACAATAATGCCCTCTTTCTCTAATTGAGCATGCGTGAACCGATAAGGGCCAAGCACGACTGCCTTGACGGGTTTCTTTTCTTTACCGCCCACTGTCACGACCCCGACTCCCGTGGTACTTCCTTTATCTTTGGACGCTGTGAGACGGACATTTTGGAGGTAAGCCTTGTATTGCTCCAGCTGAGAACGCATATAATTGTTGTGATCGCATATCGTCTTGTACACCGCCTCGAGGGATTTAGTCTCGAGCACAACCTTCTCACGCAAATTGCCCAAATGGACAAGCTCGGCTGCCACCTCTTCTTGCATCAATTTGTAACCATCAGCTGCCTCTACGATCTTGAATTCCTCTAGCTCCCGCAGCATTTCTTTCACTTTGATTCCCTTGCGCACTAAAACAGCGTCCTTTGTCGTTGCAGCTCGTTCGGCGATTGCAGCAAGATTGTATGGCCGTTTCTCAGCTGCATGAGGAAGGGAGCGGATGAGCTGGACGAAGATGGACTTGGTCTCCATATAGAGCATGTCGCTCGATGACACGGAATCCATCAATGCACTTTGTATATCTTGGATAGGCGTCTCCCAACGGCTATACAGATTCAGCTCAATGGTCCTATTTTCCTTTCGAGGTACTTGAGGCGGAGCTGGGCCAAGTTCGTCAGTCAAGATCCGTAGATGTTGTTTGTCATTGGGAGACTGAAAAAGTTGATGTCAGGAGAGAGGGAATAGAAACAGACAAAAGAGGACTAACCAAAGTCTCAATGTGCTGCAGGATGAGAGAGTGTGTATTGTACAACTCGTTCAAAGTGATATGGATCATAAGGTCTTTCTTGGATAAAGCCATGTATTGGTCCATCTTTACATTCGTCAACTCATGTTCAGGTGCAAAAAGGAGAGGATGGAAGGACGAGTGCAAGCACATACCTCGAGCGTATCATAGAAATCACCGACCTCACACAAATTGTTCAAAAATTGGTTGATGCGAGCTTTGTTGTTCTCGACAAAAGGATTAAGGGTAATCATATAAGCCTCCTTCGAATATGATGGCTTATTTGCCAGGTTTTGGAGCATCTTGGCAATCTGCTCGGGAAAATGAGAGAGGATTGCAGAACGAGTGAAAATCGAACCCACGAGAGTCAAGGTTCGTCGAGGGTGCTTTGCTGGAACACCTTCAACCAACATATATGCCTGAGGTGTGACAATGGCGGGGTTGATGAAACGAAGGAAAAAGAAACCGCCGATCAAGGAACAGATGGCATAGTCAGTTGCATCAGGGTATTTGCGCTGGAAAAATGGGTAAAAGTTATATCACATAAAGCATGATACTCACTCGAGTGAGACTTCGAATTTGCTTGCAGATCCACCTAATTCCATAGGGTACACTTTCCATGCTATCAATGATCGTAAGGAGGAAACTACTCGCGATTTCTACGAGCATAGTTAGTCGAGGTAGGATGATTTGTTGGACATCTGAATTTGCAGCTGCGACTTCCGGAGCGACTCCACGAGGAAGCTCAGGCGGAAGTACTCCCTGTTCTTCCTCAATCTGATTAATCATTTGTTCGTATACCTGATCTCATTCAGTAGACGCCGTGCAAATGAGAGTACATGACACACCTTGACAGGATTAATTTCAAGATTAAGCTCCTTGTGTTCAATTAAACTGTTGATACGTTCGGCAAGAACGCTCTTGAGATAGCTTTGACCTGGGCCACGGCGGGTATATGTTGTCATCATCCTAGACACAGGAGTGTTGGCGCGAAGGAGTGAACCAAATTCGGTAGCCGTTTCAAATTGGGCGGATAATACGGATTGGAACATAGTGAGAAGAAGATGCTCCTCTCTACTCTCATATTGATTTCCATATAACGTAAACATGACGGTTTGGAGAAGAGTGTCAATTTCAGATAGTGAGACGAGGCGGCAAAGAGCCGCAATGTGTCGGGGTTCAGATTGTAAGAGAAAGAATAAATTAGAATATTGCTGAAGTCGGCGGTCGTCGGGATAGTGTCCTTCGGTAGGGTCAACGTCTTCAAGAGTTCTTTCAACTTCCCGTTGCTAACCGGAGGCTGTGTCAAAATCCTCATGAAGATTGAATAAAAAAACTCACTTCGTCCAATGCCATCCTGTTCTGGATTAAAAGTGCGATGCGAGAATCAAGATAACGAACATCGCGCTCAAGAACGAAGTTCTTCTTGCTTTGAGCAGAAATTTTGCCCTTCAAATCTCTGAGACGCTTTTGGGCTGAGGTCACATTAGCAAGCGATTTACACTCAGAAGATATATATATTGAAGGCGTACCTCTCGCCAGGTCATCCTCAACCTCCACATCCTGCTCTGCCGCCATGCTGAACAGCGCAGTGACGCTATAACGGTTGGTATTCCTATTCGTGAGACGGCGATTTGACATGCCTCCCGGAGATGTAGGTTCTTGATAAGACATAATGTTTGTTTGAAGGACGGAAAATATGAGATCTTGTAGTCTTGTTATCTGTAAAACGTTGAAAGTGGTGGGATGTGGTCAGAATCTTGACGCAAACTGAGGCAGAACCAGCGCTTGCAGTCCAGCAACAGCGCGAGAAGGGAGGTATATGGAAGTAGAGCTAGCGGACTGGGTATCAAGAAGAGATGTGGAAATGTATGAGGACTGTCCTGTGCAGCCACAGTTGATCACAAAAAACGTGATCGGCTTTTTCCTGACTATGTCTCACAAAGAACTGATCTACATAAAATTTTTTTACTTCCTTATCGATGCGTACATGTTTCAAAGATCTAGTTTCCAGTACATGACTCCAGTGCCATGATATCTAATAGAGTGTAATATCACTTATAGCTACTTTCGTTCCAAAGCGCGGGACTCTAATCCGTGGTATTCAAAATCCACCATTTATCTACATTTTTATGTAATCCAGGTTACATCAATCGGCCCTGGAGCTGAGGAAATATGTGTTCAATGTATGTATGCAGACCATGACTTACTCATGTTTGAACCCTCTGAACCCCTATCAAAGCATGATTGTGATGATGCTTATGCTCCTGGACCGCATTAAGCTGGGGAAAAGCATACAAGTACTTTATTCCTGTTGTAGATCTCATTGTATTCAATTTTCCTGTACTTGCTTTTGTTATCTATATTTCCTCACAGATTTTATTCTGGCATGTGAGGTAGCTTAGTCATGTTATAGTATGCACAAAGATGAGTGAGTGTAAGCATAACCGCTTACAACATTACCTGACATGGAGCAGAAGCACTCAGATTCTGTGCTGGAGAGCGTGATGATCGGTTGCTTTTTTGAACTCCAGGAACTAGCGCCGTGCCCTATGAAAAACGCGAAGCCAGAAATTGAATGCCGATGAAGGTGTGAGGCTCAGTCAGCATCAGAATAGCCAGAAACCTCAACTTCTGATCCACCGAGCATAAGCTTCATGTCCGACGTGCTGCGGAGGTAGCGGAACACATGAGTTACAGCTATCATGTGGGTAGAGTGAGGAGTGTTGAGAAACTGAGACAAAATTGATACTGCATAAGCAATATCGGGACACATCATTACAGCCACATACATGAGTGATCTGATCATCTCTCTATAGTGCGTTTTCTCTGTGATTGACAGCATCATTGGGGATACTGAAGGGGAACCTGGCATGAAGTCAGCTGCAGGTTCCATAGGCATTATGGCAGTACATGACTCCTCAAGGCCAAAGATAGGCCTGCTGGCCAAGTGAAATGGTGCAGGCATTTAGATCTCTAGTGATGCTGACTCCAAGTAGCCAGTTGATAGAGCTGAGATTAACAATTTCAAATCATTTACTGAGCTGTTCTTTTATTAGAGAGGTGACCTTAATGGAGTTACCAATTATGGTAAAGTCATCTGTTGCAACAGCAACAATTGTGTAATCATTGTTGTTGACTTTGTAGAAGATGGCAACATTGGCCTGACAAGCAGTGTATCTGAGATTGATGAATGTGTTGAACACTTCCTCATACCAGTGGTGGGTGCCCTGCTTTGTACCATAAAGCAAGCACTTAAGTTGGCATGTAAGCTTTGAATCAGGTAGCTTTGCAAGCTCAGGTGGTAGCATATGAAACTGCTGATAGTAAGGTGGGTGCATAAAAATGACCTTAGCCTCTTTAAGTGATGAGTTTAGATAGGCATCACTTCACAAAGTACTTTTATGAAATATAACAATGAGTAATAGAGTTTATTGGTTTTCAGTCAATGCAACCTTAGTTACACCAAAAGAAGGTCCAAAAAGCATATTAAATTAATGACCTGAAGTAAACTACTGCTTTGAGCCTAAGATATCCACTTCCTAGAATTTTGAGCATATGTAATCAGCAACCTGCTGAATGTCATAGAATTTCCCTCTATTTATGTTGTTTCTCCTCTTTGTGATGCATGACATTTTCTAGTTATTCTGGGCTATTTTCTGGCTATTGGGCCTCTCTTTTCTAGTTTTAAGAGACTTGGTATAAATTTTTCTGGCTAAGAGAGGGTCCTTCAATGTTTTTAGTGCTTGGATTCTATAAATCATTAATATCTCCTGCAGTTCTTTACTAAATGCCTCCAGACTTTTTTTTATCAGGTGTGAATTGATTAAACTCTTCCAAAAATATTAGGCACAATAGGGTTTAGTGATTGTCCTGTTGAGATATAGGCATTTTACTGAAGTCTGCTCAATTTTCTTCAACAGCTATATTTAGCTTTTCTCATCAAATCACTGATTCCTCTATCAGTTTGCCACAGAATGTCTTTGGACAACTTCCATTGTGTGCAGAATGATCAGGCAATCAAAATAATACCCAATGTGTAGGAGTTCACCTATATTCTTACTGAGATATGCCCATTTTATTGTCAAGGTGTGATGCTTTCTCAAGACAAGTCACCTGATCTCCAGAAACCTGACCATAGTCACATGACTATGGTCACATGATTGATTTGGGTGTGCATTAGATCAAAATACTGATAAGCTGATTTCTCAACATCTAGGCCACTGATAAGGCTGATCTGACATGATATAAAGAGGGCCTTTTAAGGCAGTTCTGACTATATCATTTGCTTACAGATTTTGGCAGAATTGCTTACAGTTTTTAGCAGAAGTCTGTTTTATTCAGACTTTTTGATAATCAATAGCTTTGTTTTGTCTCATTGTTGAGACAGATATATCAGCAGAAGCTTGTCTTTAATCCCATTCACCATATTTGTGAACTCTTCTTGCTATTGCTGCTATAAATGAGGAATATCTTCCTTCTGCAGACATCCTGCCTTCTGTCTTGCCTTGGCACATACTGGAGAATGTCCCTCAACTGTTGATTTTGCTGGGCATTGTCATGACTCCACTACACTCTCTTAGGTACAGCCACATTAACTTCCACTTTTTTCTTTTCCAATATCTGACATCACTGATCTGATTTCTAAAATCACTAAACTTCTCTATATAGGCTGCTATTCCTTTGCATTACTAGACAATCTCCAATTTCTCCATAACAGAACTAAATTACTCTTAATACCTTGCAAATACCACCTTGCATGATTGCTCTGCAAGTTCTAATCTCCTGCACAATTGTTCCACCATCTAATTTTGCCAATGCTTGATTTTTTCTAATACACAATCATTCCTGAAGCCCAAGACACCTTGTAGATACTTAGAGAAGGCCTTCATAATCAGTATAATAGTCTTGATATTGCTTTAGCCTGTAATAGTTCCCTTAGTTCCTCAATCTCTCTAATCTCTTCAGTTTCCCCCTTTTTCTCCTCATCTCCTCTTTCTCTTTTTTTCAGCTATTTCTTTGCCAATATCTCCAAATTTATTTCCTTTTCTTATCCTCCACTCTCTTTGTTTTTGCATTGTCTTATCTTACTTTTAACCTCTGTTTCTAACTCCTCAAGTCCCTATCATACTCCATCTCTATTTTTTCTAATTTAACTTAGCTCTGACTCTCCAAATCTTTCTCAGCTTTTTTTATCTCACTCCATTTTGCCTTTCTACTACTTTTTCAATTCTCTATACTACTAACTACTCCATTTCCTCTATTTCTTTTCTTTTTTCTCTTCCTCCAATCCAGTTTCACCTCTATCTCTCTTCTACCTATATTAATTATTCATCTTCATTTTTGTTTCTTCATATCTTTGCTTCTTTCCATTATCAGGACCTATATATTTACCAAGCAAAAATAGACAAGTGGCATTGATGGAACCCTGAATAGCAAACTATAAGTACATTTTCTTTAAATGCTAATCTGGATGCTTTGTAGACAATGCAGAAAATAATGCAGCAAAAAATAGCAATAAAGAAAACAAAGTTATCAAAAGAAAAAAGGATTGAAACACTGGAGAAAGAATTACAAACACTAAGAAACTAGATATTCAATGGAGTAGAGATTTGCCAATTTAAACATGCTTCAAAAGAATACAAGTTAGTAAGTGCTAAGGACCCAACTGCTACAACAACAAGCAAAAAGCATATAACTCTACTACCAACAATTATGACACTTCTTGCAACCATTACAAATCCTTTATCTACTATGTTACAAGGCACAACACCAATTCAACCACTTTTACATCTATTTTTAGAAATTCCTGCTCAATATATACTACTTGTCAATTAAAATTTAGAACTTCTGGAAAAAAGGTAAGAAGGAACTTTTTGACTTATGGCACTAATATACAACATAAAGTAATTAATTGTAGTATTTGATTAAATTATAAAATGGTAATGCACTGGAAAGTTGTGGTGTGGAAGGTAAAAGGTAGTAAAAAAGTATAGCATCTGCTAGTATGATTAGTAGGCAGTGCTTTAGCTAAAGTCAAGTTTCTGGCAAAATTCTACCTTGAGTTTCTCATAGTGGGCTCTTAATTAATGATGCCTAAAAGTAGCTGAATGCTAGCAATGGTAATGTTGACTAGCAGTAACAGTAAGAAGTTAGCATTCAGGCTTGTTAATGAAAATAACAAGCAAGTCTCAAAAATTTAGCAGGGAGAAACAATAAGTGTAATAAAAAAATAAGTGCTTAGCAGAATGAAGCTAAAAATAATGCTTTGCTGTTAATAGCTTAGCAAGTTAGCAACAATAGTTACTAGTAGGTCTAGTATATAGAGTTAAAGCACTACTCAAACAGCAGCAATGAGACTGTTAAAGTCAAATAGTAAAAGACTTATGCTTTTAACTCTGAGATGCATAGAAATGGAAAATCTATTTAATGATTTACTACAATGGTAAGTATTGTATTTGTATCAGGTCCCACTAATCCAGAAGCTCACTCTATTGAGCAGGAACCTACTAGTTGTCTTTTGCTGAAAAGGGAGACATATACAGAGGTCTGAAGTAGGCATTGGAGTTGAATACCAGAAGAATCCTAAAAGATTGAAGAAATAATAGGATTGTATAGGTGAAGATTATAAAAGAAAGAAATAGAAATAGGGAACTGAAGAAAAAGAGAGGTAGATAGATAAGGTAAATAGAATGGAAAGATTAGGAGTAGTAAAAGGAGTATAGATAGGAGTGAGGAACAGATAAATTATATTGGAGAAAGATGTTGAATAGAGGCAAAAAATAAAGTAGCTGAGGAGAGAAATAAAATAGAAATGAGATAGTAGAATGATAATGGGAAAAAGGGCCAGGAAATTGGAGGTTAAAGCTGAGTCAAGTTGAGGAAAAAGGAGAATCAGAAGGGAGGATAGGATAGAAAAGAAGCTAAAAATAATAGATAAGATAAGGCAAAAACAGAAAAGGCATAAGAGGAGAAATAAAACTGATGCAGAAATGTTTAAAATTAGAAATAAAGTGAGAAATAAGACAAAAAAGGTGGAAAATGAAAAGAAATCTAGAATATATAGGCAAACTAATCTCAAGACTGTCATACTAATTACAGAGCTACTATCTAAGTACTTGTGGGATGTTTTAGACTTTGAGAGTGATTGTGTGCTGAAGAAGATTATCACAACCCTCCTCTGGAGTTCCCCGGGACAGCCCTGGAACCCCACCTAGGACCCTCTTTCATTAACCCCACAACACGCCCCGCCCCCACAACTACTGATGCTGCCATCAACTCGCATCACAACTGCCATCAGCCAATACCCAGGAACCCTGCATCATGGACCCCGGGATCAACCACTATCAACCGCCAGATCATGCTACCTGCTTCTAGCCATCACGCATCACAAACCCCCTATGCCAATTGATCACGCACCCCACATGCACGATCCAAGTATACAGTCCCGGCCCATTACTCAATGCCTCCTGGAAACCATCCCAGACATCCCAGAACCCCAAGACCCAATCCCATAGTACTTATAGCGTAGTTCACCACTGTATTTGTTAGTCTTGATATTACCTAAATTGTTGTGTGCCCTTTTGCTTGACTGGTATGCATGGACTAGCACACTTTGACTAGCATGCCTGAATAATCACATGCTCTAAGTTTAGTATGCACTCCGTGACTCTTAATTTGCTAACCGAGTCTCGTCTTAGAACCTCCGGTTCTGACTTGATCCCTGCCAACTCCCAGCCTCCACAAAGCACCCAAAACCCCAGATTAAGTTCCATTTCCCCAGGACCACCCCCTTTGTCCACATCTTGAACCCTGGAGCCTTAACCCTGGAGTTTCAGATACCCGGGTATTCATAGATCAAGTCTGCCTTGTAAGGGTGTTGCTTTCCCGGAAAGCCCCCAACTTAGCGAAATCTGACATAATATCAAGACTCCTCCTTACACCATTCTTGATAGCTACGTATACTCTTACCTACTACCCCACGGGCTACCAGACCGACCTTTACAGACATTCAGTCCTGGATCATTACTCTGCGCAGACTCCCCACCCTGCCTATCCACCCCTTCCATATGAACCACAATACCTCCACCACCACTGGGCCCCTAACCCATCCCTCTATGATCTGAAGCCCTTGGTCAGCCAGGCCCCCCCCGCCCAACCTAGCCATAGCACGACATGTGGAGGTCCCTTCATACCGGAGCTTCCCCAGGGGCCTGCCGGAGACCCCACCAGTTCCCAGTGGACCTTGCCTAGTACCCCCTAGCAAGGGCCCCTTTGCACCCACCCCCTATTACAGCTACCAGCACTCCACTCCCCAACTTCAGGGACCTCCCAACCACAACTACTCCCCTCGACATTACCCGACCACCGCCTCACCTACTAGGACCCTTTCCTTGCCCATAGAACGATGACGCCTTGAGGAGTACAAACAGCAATGGGACAAAGTACTATGCTTGCTCCAGATCTTGCCAAAGGATCTTGTGAGGCGGGCAAGGGCACTACTCACAGATTTCGGACATGACAACTTTGTAGGCACTCCGGAGGAATGGGCCCATTGCTTGGTCAAATTCGGGGATCGCCTTACACAAAGAGAACTCCCGGAGCAGACTATGGTAATGTATTGATGCAATATAATCCTCCGTGAAGAGTTGCATCAACTACTTGACGAAGTCCACGTGTCCCCCTCTCTCTGACTCCTCAACGACCCCACAGATCTGGGTCGCTCAATTTACATCCAACAGGAATTCCCGGAACCGGCCCTGGCAGCCTCCACTGCCCCTACTCTGGGGCAACGACAACAGGAAGAATGACAAAATGCCTTGGCCATACTGCGGTTCCTCAACCCAGCGGGAGGACTATTTGATCAGCCCACCACTCGCATGGTAGGTTTGTTGACTTGCTGTAGGGCTAACTCTGTTTCTAGCACTTTCAAGACCTGGGGACAGCCCTAAAGACTCCTGGAGCCACTTCCACGAATAGACAACACCCGACCCCCACCCTTGGTGAGCCCTGGTAGACCCTGGGCAGACACCACTAGCACAAATGACATGCTGTGCTACATCGACGAGTCCACGTGTAGCAACAATGAAGAACCCCCCACATCCATGCCCATGACTGTTCTGGCACAGCCCCCCATGTCCACCCCAGCCCCTCCAGAATCCAACTTCTGCCATGACTCGCCACTTCATTTTGACCTACAAAACCCCCCATGACCTCTGGTGCAAACATGACTCTTCTAGACCAAGCATCCTCCATATGACCTGGCACCCAACCCAGCATCCGGCCCTCCTCGACCCAACCCAGCACCTGGCCTTCCTCAACCCAACCTAATACTACCAAACTCACACCGGCCTCCTCTGCTGCCACCTGTATGGAGGCCCGGGCCTCCCCTCAGTCAGAACAAACCCCCTTGGGATAATGGACCTCCTGGGCACGGACCCCTAAGTGAGCCGCCTGGAGGAGGCCCTCCCAGCGGGTGAGGTTCCATCCTCGGTGCCTTTCCTCCACAAAGAGGAGGGAGTAACCACTATTATTACTACTATAATGCCAGCCCCCCTCCCCGCAATAGCACTGAACCCAATGACATTCGTGACACCCTCACCTGCGAAGGGTGCCTGGACATTCAGAAACCCAATGCATTCATGGGCCAAGATCTCCAGAAATGGCGTACATTCCTCACCCAATGTCTTAATACGTTTTAGGCAAAGCCACTCACTTTCTAAGTTGACAGCTCTTAGATGGCCTTCGCTGCC
The DNA here is from genome assembly GCA_003313675.1 of Termitomyces heimii. Classification (NCBI taxonomy): domain Eukaryota; kingdom Fungi; phylum Basidiomycota; class Agaricomycetes; order Agaricales; family Lyophyllaceae; genus Termitomyces; species Termitomyces heimii. The sequence goes on along the minus strand of QLON01000427.1, from coordinate 121,988 downwards.
TTGTACCTCCAGGAGATCACCTTCAACCACTACACCATACTCATCCAGTTTGACTCTAACAACCCAGCACTCTCTCACTGGCAAACCTTTGTTGACAAGTTCTCCAGGAAGTTCAGAATCTATAACACTGTGGCTGAGGCCAAGGACAACCTCTTCAATCTCTAGATGCACTCCAAAGAATGCTTCATCACCTTTATCATATGTTTTAAAAAGGAAGCTTACGAGACAGGTTGGAATTATAGTGCCCTCCAGTACGCCCTCCGCTGTGCACTGCCACAACATATCAAGGATGTCCTTCAACTTGCCCCGAAGCAACTCTCTTACGATGAATACAAGGCCTTTGTCATGCAAATTGACCAATGATATTGGGAAGACTGCAGCAAGTACTCGAACTCCCGAGCCCTCTGGAACTCCAGGGAAGGAACCCTGTGGTCTTCCAGCAAAAACCCCAACCTCCAAACCCGAAGCAATGACTCCCCTGCATTCCCTAGCAGCAGACCCCTGGTGAGTCGCAGTCCACCCAATGCTAACTCTAGCAGTAGCATCTGCCCCCAGGCCCAACTCAATGCCGCCATGGCCACTAATGACCCAGACGACCCGCCAAGCCCCAAGGAACCCCCAGAAGACTTCAAAGGCCTCGACTTCCCCGACGAATGGGATGAAGAGGCCCTCTGGGCCAACTGGCTCCCGAAAAAGGGACAACCCTAAATTGGGGTTCCAAAGGATATACAGGAATGATGGAGGAGGAAGGGAGTTTGCATACTCTGCAGTGAGAAAAACCACTTCATCTCCGAGTGTCCCCAACAACAGGTTATGGGATGTGCCACCTGGACCTTTGAAGGGGAGGATGCCACTTATGAATACTCGGAAAATGACCCAGTGATTTAGACCCAGAAGATACCCTAAATTGCAGAATCGACCCCAATGTCTTCTCTGCCCTAGTCTTACATCTCCATTCCATGACACTCGCACAGGACACCCTCACAGCTTACCTACCCTCCCACTTTTTGCACTTCCTCCTCCTGAAAACCTGCCTCACCCCCTCTGGAACTCCCCTCAACACTCTCATTGATAGTGGCACCACAGACAATTTCATTGACAAAACATGGTCTACCCTCACCCTGGAACCCGCTCAATGACTCCTGGTCCCAGTGCAGCTCTGCCTCTTTGATGGAGATGCCTTTATGGTGGGGGACATCACTCACTTCGTGCGTATACTCATTACTTTTGCCAATGGACAGATTCACACTCTTCAGATGTTAATTACCAAACTACACTCCTCCATGCCCCTGGTCTTGGGGCTTCTGTGGCTTCAAGACACCAACCCCTGCATTGACTGGTGATAACTCACCCTCTGCCTGACCCAGGAGCCAATGCCCAATAACTAGCAATTCTCCTTCAATATCCCGCACTCTCTGGAATCAACCCCAAAGGACTCCCTAGACAGACTCTCACCACCCCCTAAGCTCCAGTCTCACTTATCCCGATCCTTCATCATCAATGCCAGGCTGGATGGCACTCTGGGACCAATATCGGCCCTCATTAACAGCAGAGCTACCAGAGTTTTCATTAGTGATGCCTTTGACCTTCCCTACAACCTCCTCGACCAACTCCTCAGCCTGCAACACCTTGATGGCACCCCCTCCTCCTCCGGCCCCATCCTAAGGTCTCACTCAGGACACGTGACCCTGGACAATGACTATGAGTTCACCTCCAACTTCCTGGTCATGCGACTCCACATGTCAACCCTGATGGTGCTGGGACTACCCTGGCTACATAGCATGAACCCTGATATTGATTGGAAAATGCTCATGATGACCCTCCCAAGACCTAAAGACCACTCCCCAACTGCCATGCACCTCCGGGCCCTGGGAAGCGACCCAGCACCCCACACCCCCAAAGCAGCCGCCACGCCCCCCAGCTATATTCTGCCAACACCCATCCAAACTCACAAGGCCCCCACTTGACCCCCAAATATTCCTCGGAACAGATACAAAGGGCTGAACTACCTAAACCAGTCTTAGACATGTGCCCTACCCGCTTCAGCCAATGCATCTGCGACTCCAATCAATCTGAATATGTTCGACATTAGGATTATTGGAGCCACCCTCTTTGCCCATCTTATAAGGGATGGGGCTCTCACGTTTCAGCTGCATACCTCACCTTCTCTCCCAGAAGAACACCTATGAGGGGATGTTATCTCTCCAGAAAAGAAAATCGAAGAACAGATTCTCTAAGAAGTAGTTCCTCCAGAGTACCACAAATTTGCTGACGTATTCTCTGAAGGCAACGCTAAGGAAATCCCTCCCCACCACCCCTATGATTATATGATCGACCTCAAGGAAGAAGCCAGCCCCCCTTTCAGAAAGGTCTACAACATGTTGGAAGTCGAGCTTTGGGCCCTCAAAGACTACCTTAATGAAATGCTTGGAAAGGAATTCATCTAACCTTTCGCTTCTGCTGCTGAAGCCCCAGTTTTGTTTGCCAAGAAGAAGGATGGTTTGCTCTGACTTTGTGTTGACTACCAGGGACTCAATAAGATCACTAAGAAGAACTGCTACCCGCTCCCACTCATCGGCAATCTGGTCGACTGACTCCGCAGTGCCAAGGTTTACATGAAAATCAACCTCCGCTCCGGCTACAACAACATCCGTATTGCCCTGGGACATGAGTGGAAAACTGCATTCTGCACGCAGTATAGTCTGTTTGAATACCTTGTAATGCCATTCGGAATGACTAACTCCCCCGCCACATTCCAATACTCCATGAATGATATTTTCCATGACATGAGTGACATCTTTGTGATCATCTACCTGAATGACATTCTCATCTACTCCAACTCAAGGGAAGATCACCAGAAGCATGTCCAGCAGGTCCTGGAATGCCTCTTGAAGTACAACTTCCATGCCAAGCCCGAGAAGTGCTTATTCCACATGGAAAAGGTTGAGTATCTCAGCGTCATCATATCTCCGGAAGGCATTTGCATGGACCCCCACAAGGTCAAGGCCATCGTCAACTGGCCACAACCCTGGAATGTCAAGGAAGTACAGTCCTTCTTGGGTTTTGCTAATTTCTACCAGAGGTTTACAGATAACTACTCTAATATCACAAAACCCCTCAACTGGCTCATGTGCAAGGATGTGGCATAGAACTGGGACAGTAGGTGCCAGAGCATCTTTAACCTACTCAAGGAGGCCTTCACCACCGCCCCTGTACTCCAGCACTACAACTCTGCCCTCCCAATCATCCTAGAATGTGATGCCTCTGACTACGCTATTGCCAGAATCCTCTTGCAGATGGAAGTTGACAGTGGGGAGCCCCGGCCAGTCACCTTCTACACCCAGTCCATGATCAACACCGAGCTCAATTACAATATCTACAACAAGGAACTCCTTGCCATCGTTGAAGCCTTCAAACAATGGCGGGCCTACCTTGAGGGAGCCCAACACTGGATTCAGGTCTACTTAGATCACAATAATCTGTAATACTTCACTATGACCAAGCAACTCAGCCGACAGCAGGCCTGGTAGTCTGAAATCCTCTCAGAGTACAACTTCATGATCCAGTACCATCTGGGATGACTCAGAGCTAAACCCAATGCTCTCACCCAATGACCAGATATCTACTCCAAGAAATCATTCAAGGTAGAATGCAATGCATTCAATCATTGCATGGTGATCCCCCCTGAACATTTGAATGCTGTATTGATTTTAAATAATGAAGGAATCCTGAGCCAGATACACTGCGCCTCCTGGGACAAGTATTTCATTAACCATGACCTCCGCAACCCCTCTGATGGAACTGACTGGGACCCTGCCTTTTCCCTGTCCCCCAACAAAAAACTCCTCCTCCGGAGTGGCTGCATCTATGTCCCAGATCACACCTGACTCCACTATGATATTCTTCACCAACACTACGACTACAAGCTCCAGGGACACCCTGGAATATGTAAGACCCTCCAGCTTATCTCCTGGGCTTACTTTTGGCCAGGACTAAGGAAGGATGTGACTCACTACATTTGATCATGTAAACTCTGCCTCTGGGCTAAAGTCCCCCAACACTGACCCTACGGGCTCCTGAAACTCCTGCCTATTAAATGATGCTCTTGGTCCTCCATATCCCTGGATCATATTGTCGAACTTCTAGAGTCAAAAGGGTTCGATGCCATTCTTGTCATTGTGTGTAAGCTAACCAAGCAAAGCATCTTCATACTCTGCCACACCATGGATACTGCCCTGGACTTTGCCTGGCTATTCCTCAAGCACATCTTCACCAAATACGGACTCCCAGATGACATCATCTCCAACCAGGGCCCACTCTTCATATCCAAATTCTAGACTTCCCTATGTAACGCCCTTGAAGTAAAAGCCAGTCTCTCCATCACCTACCACCCCAAAACCAATGGCCAAACCAAGAGAGTCAACCAGTCTCTTGAGCAGTACCTCCGGCTATATGTCAACTACCTACAGGATGACTGGCACACCGAGCTCCCCCTAGCTGAATTCACCTATAACAATATGCCACATTCTGCTACCAGGGTAACCCCCTTCTTCACCAACAAAGGATATCACCCCCAACTGACATTCTTGCTCCAGGACATTCTATCACATGCCGCTCACGAGGTCACCTAGGATCTTCAGTCCCTTCATGCGTTCCTCCAGGAGGAAATTGACACTGCCAATTAGGCCTATGCAAAATATGCCGACCGGAAATGGGAAGACACCCCCAACTGGGCCCCTGGGACAAAGGTATGGTTAGATCAATGCCACCTCTGCACTTGCCAGCCCTCCCCAAAGCTCGATTACAAGCGCCTCAGCCCGTTCAAGGTCTTAAAGAAAGTCTCATCCCATGCCTACAAGATTGAGCTCCCCCTGGGACTTAAAGGTTTGCACCTGGTGTTTCATGTCCACCTCCTAGAAAGACACCCCCTGGACCCCTTTCCCAAGTGATGCCCCAAGTCCCCTCCCCTGGTCAAGGTTAAGGACGAGTACCACTATGAGGTTAAAAACATCCTTGACTCCTGGAATATTTATGAATGACCTCACTTCCTTATACGATGGCATGGGTATGGCCCAGAGGACAATACTTGGGAACTATGCCGGAACCTCAATGGTGCCCTTGACAAACTCCAGGACTTCCAGCGACATCACCCGGGAAATGACCCTCCAGGGTGCAGGACTCACAGACGGCAGTAGTGGGTGTAACCCCCACCTCTGGGTTTAGTAGGGATTCAACTCCCACATATACCTTCTGTTTCCTCTCTATTAAAACCTTACCTCCCTTTTAGTTCTTTTCCATAGTAGCACCCCAGAGCCTAGGCAAGGTGCCTTTTTAATTTTACTATCACCTTACTAACACTGTTTTTCGACTCCGGAAGAATAATATATATATTTCTATACTTACAATATTCTACAAGACAGTGGCTATACACATACAATAACCTATAAACAGTGGCAAGAAAATGGAGCCCCAAACTACCCTCACCCTTTCCTTCCTTTGGCCAACCCCGGAAACCCTCCCCCACCCCTCCTGGACTATGCTCCTGCCACACCTCCTCAGCCAATTGATCCCAAGACGGGAGCTGCTTGCCCTCATCCAGGATTTGCTCAAACCACAATTCCAGAGTCGAGACATTCCTCTGGCAGTAAGTTGTCACCAGCCTTCCTAGCAGGTCCATACCCTGCTCCACCCCGGGACTCCCCACCCCCACCTGCAACTCCTCCCACAGGGATGAGAGCACTGTAGCAGCCCCGTCCAGAAGCAGGTGATGCTCCTGAGCCTAACCTGGGGACATTAGTGCCGACCTGACCACAAGAAGGAAATACTCACTGAGGGAGGCCATATATCCAACTACCGCATCCTCATATAGGGCCTCAACCAGCCCCATATTTGATGAATCCGGCCCCAGGAGCCCCGCCTGAGCATCAACTTCCCCCCAGGTCACCCTCACCTCCTCCAACTTCGGGACAACTACCTTATACTCCCCCTCCTCATGCTCCTCCCTCTCTGGGTCACCTTGTCCCAAATGCTCCTGCCGGACCCTCACCCCAATGCCCAGCGGCTGCCCGGATAAAGGGGAAAAAGTCACCAGAGAAAGGCGTGCTGACGGAGCCAGGGACAGAGGCAGACGTGCTTTCTTAAAAGGCCCCAAGGAGGGACTGGGTGATGCCCATCTCTTCCCTTTGTCTAGGCACCCCCCAAGGCCCTTGTGGCTGCCAGCCCCGGCCTGAGTCACCTAACGAGTGATCAGGACTATAGGGCGACCCTGGCCTCCTACCTGGTTGACTCTCTGGCCCCCCGAATCCCCATCAGATGCTTCCATGGACACCTCCTCCACTGGCTCCACCACCCAGTCCCGCTCCTCAACTCCCATCCTCCAAGTAATCCCTCCCAGTGACTACCCTTGCTTTCAAGAGACACAACACGCCCTCCATAGTGCCGACACAGAACATCGCTCATGGTTGAGGTGGCATGCCTCACACATGGCTGTGTCCCGGTGAGACAAGGAGCCCAGGACCTTGAACAGATAGGGGACCTGTTGCCAGGCGCAGTGCAAGCACTGTGCCAAAATTAGCAAAGAAACCCAGAGTAGGAAACCACTCACTGGTCTATTGCTCACACACTAGGCATGAGCAGGCAGACCCTGGAGTCTTTCTAGAGCCTCCCTAAATTGCTCTTGGGTCACGGCCACCCATGCAATGTGACAACTCTCCGGAACTTCAGAAACAGCCCCTATCGCCATCCCAGAATAACAGAAATAAGGGGCAGATAGCCTAGGATGGGGAGGGGGTTGTAGATGAGGGACAGTCTTCTGCACAAAGATGGGCACGAGATAACTTGGTTGGGGCTCCAGGAGGACACCAGGGCCCACATTGGGAGCAGGCTCCAGGGGCTGGCTGGGACTCACTTCCAGGGCAGGATTATTGCATTGTACTAGAAAAGGAAGGTCAGTTGTAATAAACAAATAATGTGATGACACTCACGTTGAGCGAACATGGCCACACATGCATAGTATCGTGCGTCCCAGGCCTCCCACGTGATCAGGGGGGCCACTTTGTTAGTAGCCGGGGGTGTCAGGGAATGTGTCAGCATATGTGACATGGTTGAGTTAATGGTAAAAAATTTTTTTTGAATATGTGACAGATCAAGTGCCAGATCCCACAATTGGACCCCAGACCGAACCACTGGTTATGCGTGCCTTGGAGGGTCTCGGTGCTGAGGGGGGGGTGATGTCATGACCCCCCTCTGGAGTCCCCCAGGACAGCTCTGGAACCCCACCCGGGACCCTCTTTCGTTAACTCTACAACATGCCCCGCCCTCACAACTACCAATGCCACCATCAACTCGCATCACAACTGCCATCAGCCAACTCCCGGGAACCCTGCATCACAGACCCTGGAATCAACCACCATCAACCACCGGATCATGCTACCCACTTCTAGCCATCATGCATCACAAACCCCCCATGCCAATTGATCGCACACCCTACACATGCGATCCAAGTATACAGTCCCGGCCTGTTACTCAATGCCTCCTAGAAACCATCCCAGACACCCTGGAACCCCGAGACCCAATTCCGTAGTACTTATAGCATAGTTTACCACTATATTCGTTAGTCTTGATATTACCTAAATTGTTACATGCCCTTTTACTTGACTGGTATGCATGGACTGGCACACTTTGACTGGCATGCCTGAATAATTGTATGCTCTAAGTTTGGTACACACTCCGTAACTCTTAATTTGCTAACTGGGTCTTGTCTTAGAACCTCTGGTTCCAACTCGACCCCTGCCAACTCCCAGCCTCCACAAAACACCTAAAACCCCGGATCAAGTTCCATTCCCCCAGGACCACCCCCCCTGTCTGCGTCTTGAACCCCAGAGCCTTAATCCCAGAGTTCCAGACACCTGGGTATTTGTAGATCAAGTCCGCCTCCTAAGGGTGTTGCTTTCCCAGAAAGCCCCTGACTCAGCAGAACCTGACAAAGATTGGGCCTTGGTGTGGTTAAGTGGTGGAGCAATTGCATGGAAGTCAGGAGTTGCAGAGTAATCCTATGGAGTAGTATCTATTTGGTGTTGGGAATGATTTGGCTTTGTCAGAAAAGCTGAGTAGAGTTAGTTGTTGGGGACAGAAGATTTGAAAAAGTTCAATAATCAGATTAGTGGTAATTGGATATCAAAAAAAGAGGGAGGCAGAGATTCATATGGTCATATTTAGGAAAGTGTAGTGAGGTTGTGACAATTTGTAATAAAACTAACAAACTCTATTGGCAAGGCCTCAAAGTTATAAATAAGTGGTGAAGTCATAAATAGTAATGAGTTTACTGTTAATTAAATTAAAAAAAATGGTAAGAATTCTGCATAATTAATAGTTTGTTAATAAGGATTTCTAGCTATCATTGTGAAACATCTGTAAGGCATTAATTAATAGTTGGTGTACTATGTGGGCTTATAATCTAATCTGTCCATTAACAGATAATTAACAAAACAATGCCAGTAATGAAGAATAAATCTGCTAATGTATCTGCTGCTATTGGCAGCTATATTTTACCATGTTTTATAATAAAGAAGCAATTTATCACCAGAAGAACCTATGCTAAACCTTGCCAAACAATTAATAAGTGCCAAGTCTCATTAGAGTGTCTTGAGTAATGAAAGTGATTATGCACTAGAGATGATTAAGCATTAGTAAGATTAAATAGCAGAATAATTGTGCAAAGCAGTGTTTGCAAAATGTCAAGAGTGATTTCTTATAATGGCATAGAAGAACTAAAGCTATTCTAAGGCATAGAGATTGTGGTTTCTCTGGGAAAGTTTGGTAATCTTGATGATCAAATCAGTGATGTCAGAATTTGGAGAATGAAAAAGTGGGAGTTGATATAGCTCTACTCTGGAGAATGTGAGTGAGTTGTAATACACAGGCATTTTATTTAGGATATCTAAAACTTGCTTATAATTGCAAATCTTAGATGCTTACATGCATAGACCAACAAAGCATAATGCCAGCATATATAGAACTGACTGAAAACAATTAATTTTTCAAGTTAGCCTGAGTTAATTCTGATTTACCTTGGCAATACATTGTATATATAAACATTATTAATTTTGTTATATGAGCTATGACCTGTATCTTCAGCACAGGCCATAGCTTTGCTTAAATCCAGCTCAACCTTGCTTTACTCAATTAGAGCCTTATATTCACTATTCAATGCTTAGATCCAGCCTCAACCTTGCTTTGCTCAGTTAAAGCCTTGTTTTTCAACATTCAATGCTTAGATTCAGCCTTAACCTTGCTTTACTCAGTTAAGGCCTTGTTTTTTAAAAGAGTATAGTTTTGTGTATTGCTTTTAGCACAGACTATAGCTTTGCTTAGATCTAGCTCAATCTTGCTTTGCTCAGTTAGAGCCTTGTATCCACTATTCAATGCTTAGATTTAGCCTCAACCTTGCTTCACTCAGTTAAAGCCTTGTTTTTCAAAATACAATGCTTAAATTCAGCCATAACCTTTCTTCACTTAATTAAGGCCTTAAGCAGTCACATCAAGTAACTGTTGCAGGATATGTCACATAGTATGTCACACAGTACATCACATATCATATAATATATCACATATTTCATCACATGTCACACAAATATCATATTAATGTCATGTATCACATGGTTTGTCACACATTAGGTTACACATCACAGTCATGTCACACATCATTGTCATGTCATGTGGTTACATGCTCTGTCACATCCAGAGTAAAATTCAAAGTCAGCAATCTTAGTAATCATAGAATTAGAAATATCATATTCATGTAATGTGTTACACATCACACTTTCAGCTACCATATGTCACACAGTATGTCACATGTCACATATTAGTCACATGTTGCACTATTATGCCATCATATATTGGACAATTCAAAGTTAATTTAGGCAATATGAGGGAGTGATTGCTCGAGGTTAATTTGGGTAAAGATCCGATTACCTCCAACCCTTTCAACTCATCACACTAGCCATGCCCATTGTTCTCTTTGACTCTCTGTACATATTTAACTGCAAGCGCAGCATAGGTAATCCTCATCATCTCACACTGCACTTGCAGGTAAGTGCCTCACTTTAAAGTAATAAACATTGTCTCACACTGCACTTGCAGCCACATTAGATTAGATACCCACACTTACATCACACATCATTTTAGATCATGGTCTAATCTAATTCTCATTACTTCAAAAGTGCATGAAAAACTCTTCACTGCCTCCTAGAGCTCCAGACAGTCAGTTTACCAGTTTCTCCACTTGCATCATGATTTTGCCTCCCACATTACCTGAAGCCACAGCTCTCTCAGCTGAAGAAGTTGCAGAAATTTACAGCTCTCACACTCAGCTCCAGGCTCTAATCACTCAGCTCTTGGCAAGAATCAATGTGCAACCAGACCCTCAGCCTACACCATCCACTCTGCCCCTGGGGCCCATCCTAGCTGCAGCAACATTCATGCTGCCTATTGCAGTGGTAGAAACAGTCTGCAGCCACTATAAAATTTATTTGCTACATGGTTGCACTGGCCTGCCATCTGGACTTCTTATTATCTTCTGAGTGGCTTTTATCTTCTGAGAATTGCATTGCTGATGCTCTTCCCATTTTTCTTTTATACACATGTTTTCAATTGCTCCTTGGCTCAATAAGAAACTAAGCTCAAAGCTCCTCCAGCTTAGTAATATCAACAAAACATACATCACTCCCAGACTGTCTCATTTTACTTATGGCATGGGCTTGCAGCCAGCATATGCTGCACCTACTTAACTAGTTAATGGCAGTTCATCCTCTACATACAACTTAATAACCTCTACAACTGAGACAAGTTGATCTTGCCTGCATTCATGCCCACCATGTTGTCATGAGTTGCAAGCCTTGGCAGTCAAGTCCAGCCTAAGACTATCAAGGCATATTTATCCATAGTATGCTCCCTCCATGTTGATGCCCACCTCCCCTTCACTGCCACTGAATCTCCACTTGTCCAATGGCTCATCAGGGGCATTAAGCACTACTATGGTGAGTGCAAATGCCACCCAGTCCAGCCAATCACACTTCTCCTCCTCACTGCCCTCCTGGCTCAACTCAAACCAGGTATCAACCTTGGTGACACCATTATCAAGGCTGCTTGCTGCCTGGCATATTTGGCCTCCTCCAATGCAGTGAATTTACAGTTAGGAAGGGCAGCAAATTCAACACCACCCTTAATTTTACATGCAACTCAGTTCAATTCCTTCCCAATTTTGAATATGCCACCTATGCCAGGCTCTCACTTCCCACATCCAAAACTGACCCCTTCAGAAAGGGCATCATGATTACCATTGCTGCCACACTAGACTGCCTGACTTGCCCCATCAGTACACTAAGGCACTCTTCACCAAGCTTCCTCACAATGGGAACTAGTTACTGTTTGAGCAACTAGATGGTAGAGCCTTATCATACCCCTTCTTTGTCAATGCTATCTGAGGAGCCCTCTCAAAAGCTGGCATCAACCCCCATCTCTACACAGGGCACAGCTTCAGGCGCAGCACAGCATTAGCGGCTGCCATAGCTAAGTACTCTGACTATGAAATACAACTGTTAGGTCACTGGTGCAGTGACTTTTACAAATTGTATATTGAAAATGACCTAGTGAGGATCCTTCATCTATCTTACCTCTTTTATATGGCCTCCACTCACCTCATCCCTTACAAACCTCTAGCTCTTCAGAATTATACTGCCTTGGCTTAAGCTTTTGGCCTCCCCCCTCTCTCTGGAGGAGGATCTGGCACTCAAGAACTCTTCAGGACTCAAAGAATCAAAATTCTTTCCTGCAACACATGTTTTCCTGAATAAGTCTCTTCCAATCATCACCATTAGCTCTACTCTTTCTACTCCTGTTCCTATTCTTTCAACCTCTCTCATGATGATTTCAACCCTCCTCAACAGCCTCAAATTAACAGCTTTATTTGTCAGCCTTAGTCAGAGATGACAAATTTTAGTCAGCACATCAAATTCCCAGGAACTGTCACATTCTATATTGATTATGTAATTTGTCTTTGACTGTCAGTTTATGGGTAAGTACTCTTTCAACATCACCTGATTAATTGTTGTGAAAGTTTGACAACCATCACTTTTTAGTACATTTGAAAAAAATTACAAAAAGAGGGTTCTTGAGGAAAAATTGGGAACACCGCGGATTGAACGCGGGACCTTCAGATTGGACATTATTTAGCTTCAGTCTGCTGCTCTCCCAGCTGAGCTATGCTCCCAATGATTTTGTGGAGGAGGTGACTATAAGAAATCACTTCGCGTGCCAATCCAGACACAATCATATATTTTAATTGTTTGTCACACTAGGATGGAATTTCAGAAAGGCGGAAATCCAAGCGAGCATCATCCATACAATCTCCGGTTACGAAGGAACATAAGTTAAAGGAAGTTTAAATCGATCGGAAAGAGGGCGTGTCTACAATCCCCAATCCCACCCTTCTCAACGGCTACCAAACTAAGGATGTCGCTTGGGAGTCGGAGGTGGGGGAAGTTCAATGTCCTCGAAATCCCATTCTGTCGATGTCAGCGCCGGGAGCCCAAGCGCCGACTTACCCGAAACCGACTTCTTGCCCCGGGCACGTGTTGTTGGTGTCAAAGTCTGAAGCCCGGAATGCGGCTGAGGCTTAATGGATCCTTGTGTTTCTGATCCAAAAGTTGCGTTTGGAGAGGTTTTTCTCGTCTCGGGATGGCTTGTGCCGGCCTCTAAAGATTTAGGAACGAAGTCCGCGGGTTCTACATCGCCCGCTTGGGGTGCTGTAGCGGTAGAGGGAAGCGTAGAAGCCGAGATAGGTGTATCGCTCCTTGGCTCCACCGACATTTTTTGCAACGAGCTCGTCAAGGAACTACGAAATCAACTTTCGAAAACGGGTCGTACGAATCAGATGATTTCTCACTGAATCTGTTGATTACGGGCACGGCTCCAGTCCTTGCATGTCTCTTTGAATTGTAGAAAGATAGTCGCCAAGTCGTTGTAAAACTGCCGATATGAGAAAAAACACAGTCGGTAACAGCATAATGACAATGCAATGATTGGCGCCAGTGTCCGCACAAACGGCTCCTGTCATCGTACCTTGATTCCCTCATCGAGGTTCCCCATAATTTCCCGATATTTGTGATATGCAAGGTCCAGGTTCTGCAATGCGTGTTCTCGCTCTTTAACCGCGGGATCGTCTTTCCGGGACCGCAGGAAGAGTTCATTCAACCGCTGTAATACCATTCCAAAAGCAGTCATAACAACAAGAAAAAAAACGTAAGAAGCAAAGACATCGAACACATTATCCGTGGGTTAGGACAGAGAAAAAAAGTCGCACCTGAATCTCTGCAATTATAGCCCCCTGGCGCTGCCTGATCTCGCTCATCTCTACGAAGTACTTATCGTACTTCGCTAATTCCTCATCTGACACATCCTCAAACATTGCGGGCGTCACCTCCGCAAGCCGTGCGAATCCCGCAGCCATCCTCGTCACACGCTCTTGGATGTCGTCCGCAGCCGCAAGGGTTTGTGCACGCCGAACGATCTGTTCGCGAACGCGATGTAGATCATCAAGAGCCTCTACTTGTACGCGTAGAGCCCATGACTGCTTCTGTGTCTCCCGACCTTGCGCGGTTGTTGCGGAGGATGAAGTTGTTGACGAAGGTATAGATGCTTCAAGATCCTCCTGTAATTCATGACTCAAAAACGTCAGAGCGGATAGAAGTCGAGCAGCGTATTCTATTCATTCCATACCTCGCTCCATGTGAGCTCAATAATACTTTGTTCCCATTCATCCCACTTCTGCCTTACAGTTTCGTCACTTGCAGCCGCTTGTGTCAGGATGGTGCGATATCGTTTCTCCTTTGCTATCAACTCAGCATTTGCTTCGTGAGAGGGAAGTCTATCGAGACTGTTGTACTTCCGTGCAGCTTCGTCCTCCGATGCCTCGTTATCTAGAACATCCATCGCCTGAGAAACAGATGATTAGACAAGCGCCACCAGAAACATTAGAAACATTGTGACTCTGACTTCGTCAAGAATAGCTTGGTCTTGTTGAGATAACCGTTGAACATCTTCAATGGAAACTTCAATCTTTGTAGGGCCATCTTCCGTGCGTATCTCCTCAGCCTTGCGGAGCAGACTCGGAGGCAGACCTACTGGACGCTCCAGAGCCTCTAAAGCAGATGGGAGATGCAAAACCCGAAGCGCTCTACGACCGCGTCAGTCCCACACCCATGCACATCAAGCGAATGCTTACTCATCCGCCGCATCTTGTAGTTCGGCTGATGCGTTGAGTATTTTCTCCTTAATCAAATTGTGTCGTCTATTATTGTAGATATCTGGAGAAGGTCAGTAAGAAAAGAAAACGCGTCTTCCAAGCGGAACTTACTGATAGCTTCTTTGGTACTCCATCCGACCAACTCCCCAAAAATCAATCTCCCTTTTCCAATGAGAGACGTAGGATCGACTAGAGCGGATGGTACCATGGAGGACACTAGATTTGTTTGGCTTATCGTGATGAGAGATGACACAGCGGGAACAACATGATGATAGATAAGGTCATTGTCACGTTCAGCTCGACTGAGATTTCTCTGAACAATCTCAAGTAAAGACTACCAGAATTGATTGTCACACCAAGTTCCATGGAGAGAAGGATCCTTACCTGGATATCTTGCACGACAGTGGGCTTTATTCGCCCACGCCTGGCAATATCGTATGCTTTCTTTGCCTCTGCTTGCGCTTCCTGCAACCTTGCAATTTCAAATCCGTACCTGAAAGTTACAAAGATTGAAGAAAAGTGGATTGATGACAATTATGAACGCGGACCTACTGGTCTCAATCTCGTCCATGCTCTTTCGGTATTGTGATACCGCCAAAAAATGGTGACATTTAGCTTCGATGTGGGGAAGCCAGTCCTGCGAAAGGGAGCTGAATCAAAAGTCCTTGGAAATTTGGGACGACATACTAATGGGAAGATATTCTTTACCGAAGGTGATGCTCCACGGATGACTTGAGAAGTTGCTTGATACAGCGAGGCTACCTAAAAGGAAAATTTATGGTGAGACAAGTTCAACGCATCAGTAGTACAAGTACCCGGGCAGCAACTTTTGCAATAAGAGCATTTTTATATTGATCTAAAGAGAATTTGAGATACACCTCTCATACACGTTGAATCTGCGCACTGAGTTTAGCCATCTGCCAAGAGCATTCTTGTGCTTGAGCCAGCATAAGCAACTCAAGTGATGTGACGAATATGTCAGAAAGATCTCGTGAAATATCTTCGTCAGGCGGATAAACCATTTTTGGTATGGCCGATGTTTTTAGGAAGGAGAGCACCCCTGCTGCTTGCTATGGAACGGTAAGGCTCAAAGTGAGTCTATCAGAAGGTATGTATACTTGGTAATTTGCCGTAGCACGTCTAATACCATCCATTGTCGATCGGTCTTCAGATGCGGCGAGCTGGGAGTATAAAGAAGCGAGGTTAAAAAGAACACCACATCGTTCATACACGAGGCTTCTCAATGTAATCGGCACAGAGTCGTCCTGAAACACAGGAGCATATGCAATGTCCAAGCCTATCTGAACAAGTATTGAGGTTTAGTGCCAGCCATTTCGATCTAGCGACATACATCTGCTGGAAGTTTCGTCAAAATGGAAAGAAGTTGAGCATGGTAGCTTGGGAGAATCTATTTTCAGCTGAACGCCACAAAAATTAAGTTGTTTCGACACGGACAGCAGAGAAGCATCAATTCGATTGACATGCACCACACCACCTACGCCGTCTTTCCTTAGGGTTTGCCAGAGATTGATATCTTCTTTGAACTCGTCTGGGTGTCCTCCGCCATGTACATAAATAAAATTTCGCGCCGCATCCTTGACGTTGATTGGATATGTCCTTTTAAATGGTAAGGTAAGAAGATTCGACATCTGTCGGAACGGATTGCTATTCAATTAGCCACAAGTATCGATGCGATCCTGGCTTTGTAAGTTGGAATCGAGTAGAGATAAATCTAGTTACGACGCTAAAAATTTCTTGATTCCTTGTCGGCGCGTCGAGGTAGAAATATGAACAATAATCACGCTCAGGAAGACTTATCCGACGTCCGAGATCGCGTGGTCGGAGTTTTGGGAAAGTTCCGAAGTAAGTTGAAGCCGTGGCCAGTCCGAGTACAATCGCCCACGTTCGGCCACTTTCAGGGTCCTCGAGTGACGGACAAAAAGCTCGCGTGTCAATGTGTTAGAATTAAAGACCTTGCTTTACCTATGAGACAGCGTAAGTATACAAATCCTCAGTCTCGTATAAGGAACTGAGGATACTCATGTACGAATGTCTGTATATAAGCATCAGAGTACATAGGGTCGATAAAGGGATGGTAATGTAAAAGAGAAAGATAAAGGAATAAATGAGGGAAAAGTAAATGAGAAAAGTGCATGCAATAATGCAAAAGGTGGCCTCGAGGTCCAACACAATGAGGAGCTATTAATTGAAATCAACAAATTGGGCCGGATAGTCACTCGAAGTGAAAATCCAAGCATTGAAGGAGTACCTTGACAACATGCTCAGAAAAAAATTCATATAATCCTCTGCATCCTCTGCAGGAGCTCCAGTTCTGTTTGGCATGAAGAATGATGGCCTTTTGCCTCTGGTCTTGACTACTACAGATTAAACCAGATCACTAGGAAGAACTGCTACCAGCTCCCTCTCATTGGTGACTTGGTCAACTGCCTCCACAGTGTTAAAATCTACACAAAGATTGGTCTCCAGTTTGACTATAACAATGTCTGAATTGCTCTGAGTCATGAATGGAAAACAGTGTTTAAAACATGGTATAATTTATTCAAATATCTTATCATGCCTTCTGAAATAATTAACTCTCCTGTCACATTCCAACACTTTATAAATGAAATCTTCCATAACATGAACAATGATTTTGTCATTGTATACTTAGACAACATCTTGATCTTCTCTGACTCACAGAACACCATGAGCATGTTTGATGTATCTTAAAACAACTCCAGAAATACAACCTACATGCAAAACTCAAAAAGTGTATGTTCCATACTACTAAGATCAAATATTTTGGCATCATTGTGTCTCCTAATGGAGTTCAAATAAATCTGGCAAAAGCTGACATGATAACCTCTTTGTCAGGGAACCACTCTTTTAGAGGTTCCTTACTCCATTTTTCCTTCTAATTTCCATGCCTTTTCACCTCAATTCATCCACTTTTTGCTGCCTTCATCAAACTCCTCACTGGCTGGACTGTGAAAACAAACTTCCAAATTGGTTGGGCTATGGGAACCAGCTTCCTTATTGATCATGGGGCCCAGTTCTATTTTTGCCAGAGCCTGGAAAATGAATCACTTTCAATGAGGGCTCTGATGGAGCCCTCTGTCAGGTCCTGCTGATCTAAGGGCTCACTTTAAGGAGGTTTTCACTGGAGGATTAGCACAGAGAAAAAGTAAGAAAGGAGAAGAGAGTCAAAAAATTACAGAAGAAATAGAGGCAGAACAGAGAACTGAAAATGTAGTTAGAAAATTGGAAAAAGTAGAGTAGAGATATATAGAAGGAAAATGAGGGAAAGGGTAACAGAGTCAAAATGGAGTGAAGAGAAGTTGAGATGGAGGAGAAAGGAAATTGAACTAAATTGGACATAGATCAAAGAAAGAGAAAGGGAGAGAAAATAAAAATGGAGTGGAATGGAAATAAGAGTAGTGTAGAAACCATTAGTAGTCATCCATTGTCATATATCTTGACTTGGCAAGTGATTTACCCCATAACTTCTATGGTTTTAGCAGTGGTTGTTCAATGAGTTGCTAAGGCAACTAGTGCCAAATAAAGCTAAATACTAGTAGGCCTAGCCTGGGGCTCATCATCAGAAATGATCTTACAATAGCATGGAAGAATGGAGTCATCCAGGAGTGTAAGGATGTTGTGGCCTATTTGGAGGAATTTGGTGATTTCAGTGATTACATCAGTGATGTTGAGAGTTGGAAGAGGAAAAAGTGGAGGTTGATATGGCCCTACTCTGAAGAGTGTGAGTGAGTTATAACATCTTTATCAAAAGTGACTTAGTTCATATGGCTCTATAACCTGCTATTCTTGATTTATATGTGTAAGAGTGATTATGTGAAGGCTGTGGCTCAGTCACACAGCTAGCAGAGAGACTCAAAGTATATTAATAAAGGTATAATAAGTACAAGTAATAAAGTGCTAATCTGGCAGAGAGATATTTAAAGAAAATAAGTCTAAAGAATTACTCTGTAAGATATAATTTGAGGTTGAGTCATGTAACTATTACATGTGTCATTACATATGATATCAGAGTGTGGCACTGTCATATTAATGTTATTTGGTGTGATTGATGTGACCAATGTCATAGTTATAGTCACATCACAAGTCACATAGTCACCAAGTCATGGGGCCATGTAAATTGAATCACTTTTTGATGTTTTGATGAGGGCTCTATCAAAGCTCTCATCAAAAGTGATCCATTTCTCCAGAGTCTGGCAAAAATAGAACTGAGCCTCATAATCAATAAGGAAGCCAGTTTTCATAGTCTAACTAATTTGGAAGTTTGTTCTCATAGTCCAGCCAGTGGAGAGTTTGACAAAGGGTGAAAAGGCATGGAAATTAGAAGGAAACATGGGGTAAGGGTCCTCTAAAAGGATGGGTGGTTCCCTGACAAGTATACTTGTATATTTAGAATAAACATTTTATAGTAAGCATTCTTTTCTAGCTGCTGGGAAAGAATCAAGCTTCCACTTTAGCCTTCTTATAATTCCTACAAAGCTGCTCTCCAATATTTAAAGAATGTGTAAAAATACTAAAAAAGACTCAAACAGAATAAAGAAGATCTTGACTAAGTAACACACACTCTTCCAAATGTCTCACTAATTCTGACATCACACCTCTGCTCATTCTTTCACTCACTTTGACCTTGTCCAAAGCATCTCTACTTCATTATCCAGCATCTCTCTCAGGCCTTGAATGCTGGCTGCATCTTGCTTCTAATATGTAATGATAAGACTCTGCTCCATCTCCTCCCTGCCTTGCTTCCCTGTCACCACCTCTGCTTGCAACAACTTCCAACTCCTCCCCTCAGAGCCTAGAATCATCATGTCCACAGAATCATAGAATCTGTAAGAGAAAAAGACAACAGATGGGGGCACCGCGGATTGAACGCGGGACCTTCAGAATGTTACTTACATGACTTCAGTCTGCTGCTCTCCCAACTGAGCTATGCCCCCAATATTTATAAGGTACTCTTTAGGGTCCTCGGTGCTGGAGGTCGAACCCATGTGTGTGTTAGTATTAGTGAAAAGCTACCGTAGAATAAAATCGTTGTCATGAAGTTTCTTCCACACTCAGTATAGATGTTACTCACTTAGAGGGATATCGTTAGGTCTTTGAAGGATTCCACTCAGAGTTCCCTCCAGGTAAACAGACCACATGATCGTAGCATACTTAGATTCTTTCGTTGGTCTCATAACAATAATTCATTTAGACCCAATATATGGATGAGAGGTCCTTGACTCCGTGTAATTCAACAATCATGCCGGCACAATCAGGGCCAAGTCAAGAATAATAATGCATATACTCGGGGTTTGGAATAACTATGAATTCACAAAAGTTGTTTTCTCTTTTACATTATCCAGATGCAAATCAAAGAAACTGTGTTTAGGATCAGGGCTGGGTACAAAAGCTTAACTTGATTTGGCGCCCGATGATGTCTGTCAATTCAACTTGGATATTAGGGGGTATAGCTCAGCTGGGAGAGCAGCAGACTGAAGTCATGCAAGAAACAATCTGAAGGTCCCGCGTTCAATCCGCGGTACTCCCAATTCAGGCAGTTCTGGAAGTGTTTTTCACACTGTGAACTTTTTCAATTGTTGTATCCATCGTTCTGTCGTAAACTAAAAATGTTTATTTCCAAAACCTCTCGTCAAGAGCACAAGATCGGGCCATCTCAAGCTAAAAATCATGAATTAACCTCTATTGGGGAGAAAAAGAAGACAAACATACTTGTTCATCTGTCCTGCATACCAACACTCGCTTTTCCCTCTCACCCTTACCCTCACCCTTCTGTCCGATGTCTACGACCACCCCCTGACCCAACTCTGCATTCGTCGCCGGATCTACCTTGGCATAGCCAAGACACCTCACCCTCGCAGCAACGACTTCCCTGAGCTCCTTGCTTCTCTCCCCAATTCCACCAGAAAACACGAGTGCATCAATGGCGGCGCCAAGCTTCAAATGATACGCCCCCACGAAATCCAATATCCTATCCACGAACAGATCAAACGCAAGCGTCCACTTGTCCGTGCTTTCTTCACCGATCACTGTCGCATCAGGTTTCACCTTGATCTTTGCTCTCTTGATGATTTCGCCAAAGTCGGTGGTGCCGGTGAGGACCTTCCATCCGCTCTTGCGATTAAGGATGTCCTCCGCCATGGTGACGTGCAGGTTGATGGCCATACCTGGATCGTGGGTGATACGCCCGGCCTTATTGGTGTAGTGGAATATGAGGGAGGGGTCGACTGCACCAGAACGAGTGGCGCCTGGGAGGCCACTGAGGGGTGTAAGGCCCATGGAGGTGTCAAGGGACTGGCCGGCTCTGATTGCGCAGGCTGAGGCGCCGGAGCCGAGGTGGAGGACTATGAGGTTAAGGGAGGTAGGTGGTCGCTGGAGGAACTGCGCGACGGAGCGGAGGATGAAGGAGTCTGTGAGGCATCAGTGAGGGAAAGACATGAGAGGCGAGTAGCGTACAGCTGAGGCCATGGAAACCATATTTTCTGAGCCCACGTTTGGAGGCGATGCACTGATCGATGGCATAGGACGCAATGTGTCGGGGGATGGTGGTGTGGAAGGCCGAGTCAAAATAAGCTATGCTTTTGGCGTTGGGCATCTTTTCAAGACAGGCTTTAATGACGGCAAGGGCTGCACCATTGTGAAGTGGAGCAAGGTCAGAAAGGGCAGCAATGCGGTCGTATGCAGCATGGTCGATGACAACAGGGGCGGCGTAGTCACCACCATGGACGACGCGATGGCAGATGCATGCGATTTGTGAAGAATCATCAAGACGGGTCAGAAAGTGGGCAAAGGCCGATGCATGGTCGGCGACTGTTTCGGCTGGCAGAGACTCAGTGGCACCGTTGAAGCTGAATTGTGCAGGCGGGGCAGTTATGTTGGAGATGCTGCAGGTGAGGACGAGGCTGACGGGGTCAGCAAGACGAAAGAGCGAAATCTTGAGCGACGATGAGCCTGCGTTGGCAGCGAGGATCAGCGACATGTCGTTCCATCGATAATCATTGTAGACCCGTCCTTATGTATGGAGCAAATGAAACATCATTTCACGAGTGACACTGTCACTCGGTCAATGGATGCACCTGAGAGTACCGGTGGCTGGCATTCCACAACCACGTTACCCTCCTAAAGAGCGTCAAAGGTTCAAAATGCAAGGCATCACCGGCGAACGCACAGTCAGACTTTGAATCACGCTGCGAAAGTAACACGTAGAGACAGAAGAATCTTCATGACAAGTCGCGTTCGCAGCCAGTACCAATACCCTTTGTGTAACTTACTTTCGCTGCGAGTCGATCAGAGGATCAGAAAATTGATCTATGTATAGGAGAATTACCGGCTATTACACCGTGATGTCTAACGTCATTCTGCATAGGTAGGCGAAGATTCGCCTCCGAAGCCCGATCCAGGCTTTACCTGCTCGACATCCCTACGACTTAACTTCGCCTCTCCACCTTCCTGCTGCCGGATGTACTCCTCTCCCCGAAGTCGTAGGAACTCTTCTACCAACGCCACATTCCGGCTGTTTGTCTTATATACCGCAACCACGACGTCTCCAACAAAGGGCACACATCCCACCGTCGCACTCACAATATTATTTAGATGCATCTGCCGCACGAGCCACGACGGTAGGTCTGCCTGCTTTGCCTTGCGAATCACGAGGTAATAGTTCAGCCACGCGTTGACTATATCTCCCACCACTGGAATAAGGCCGATGAAAAACGTCCATCCGAATTGGAGCCCGCAAATGTGAAACCCCTTGTCCAGGTAATGTGCCCGTCGTTTCAATGATTGCAATATCTTGGCGTCTCGCGGTGAAAGACCTGACGGTAACGGACGCTGTTCTACCTCAGCAAAACCACAGGAACAGGGGAGTTGCAGTCCGTACCTTTCTCCGCTTCTGCTTGCCTTTGGGATCAGTGTAGACTTCGTACAGTGGGTCTTGTGGCGCATATTGTTCCAGATGTCTCTCGAAAAACCTCTTGAAAGCTTTTTCGAATAGGAAAGTCATGGTCTGAGGTCTGAGGGCCTTAAGCTTGGCTTTTCTCCAAAGATATCAAGGAGCATGGTCGGTGACATCATCCAAGACTGTAAATGTGCTCGATCGTCTCAGTTCGAATTCTGAAACAAAATGAAATGAGAGGAGCTGAGTTGTGATCACGCCCACGTCGTCTCAAGTAACTACTGGCATTGTACCATTAAATTCCTCCTTGGCAGTAAAATGTGCTGTAGTAAAATACCTAAGGTAAAAATCACAGAGAGTCCGCGTAAAATAAGCTCAGGTGTGTCCGAGTCCCGACCCGAATATAAATGTGCGCCCCAGTACTTTACCATATCAGTCCATGCAAAACACGTGTTCCACGATTCCATTCCGGGAGGATGAAAATAACGATAGCGAAACGCGGGAAAAAAAGATGATACTGTAGTCAAAAAATTTGAATATTTCGTTCTCCACAAGGCACTGCCAGGAATCGAACCTGGGTTTCGAGAAATCATATATCGGTCAGAATCTCGAGTGATAACCGCTACACTACAGCGCCTCTGTCTTGCATACAGGAGTCAAAAATACGCACTGTGTAATAGGCCTGATGGGATGGGCCTCGTCAGCCTGGTTGTATTCTCTCATGACCATAACCGTTCAGCGCTCAGAGTTACGCATTTTTCTCATGTCGTCCATTATTAAGACACAAAATGCCGCTTCAACTCTTGGGCCCAGTCGCTCTCGCCGGCCTGATCAAAAGTCCATCACGATGACATTGACGGCTGTTAGGCCTGTACTCAGGCTCCTCAAGCCTCAAGACCTCAGATCTCACCGGCTATCAACGAATTCATAAAATGATCTTTCAAGCTGATAGATCAACTGAACTCACGGCTTAAAGGAGCTCTACCAACTCACAAAACTGTAACGGGAGCGAACTTTCCTTCGTCCGTAGAAAGAGGACGGTAATACCAGATCATTCGATGAAACCAGGGTCAGTGAGCAAGCCCTCCATCGGTACTTCTAAGCTTGAATTAAGAAGCAAGAGCCAACT
Organism: Termitomyces heimii; assembly: GCA_003313675.1. Taxonomy (NCBI): domain Eukaryota; kingdom Fungi; phylum Basidiomycota; class Agaricomycetes; order Agaricales; family Lyophyllaceae; genus Termitomyces; species Termitomyces heimii. The sequence goes on along the minus strand of QLON01000427.1, from coordinate 98,627 downwards.
ATCAATGTCAAGACACCGAGTCTACCAAAAGGTGAATTCTTTTTTCTCCCGTTCCTTTGTGATAAATTTTGAGGACTGCATAGCTCTGTGTTTGGGTCTAGACGGATGCCGTAGTGAGTTTACAAACTCATTTGTCTCTGTAATGGAGATTTTTTCTAACGTTTGCGACGCGGATGGTGAGAGTGGGGGATGGATGCGGTACGAACTTCAGACTTCAAATTAGAGACTGAGTACGTAGCAGTAATGGCCTGAAAGCAGATCTCGACGACGCCGAAGAACAAAAATGTATGATGAGAGCTTCGAAGAAAAAGTTCGCACATTGATGATATGGTGTTCATAGGTCACGCGATCTTGCCATTCAGCAGACTCTGCTCCCCTTTACCCATGACAGACCTGCTAATGCTTCCGGGCATACTAACATACTGATCGTCCACGCTTCTTCCTGCCAACTAGTAACGTACTATGGAGCTGACTGCAAAGAGGTTGGCAACGTGTTCTGCAATAAAACCACCATTAACGATATGCTGTGAAGGTCTAATTATCTATCAAATCTAGAAACAGCTATGCATGAATCACCATCTACAGATTGTGCTCTAACTCAGGTTCATTCCTGTTCTTGCATGGATGTCAGTACCCAGCGCAAAATCAACTCAGCACTTCATGATTCATCTAGCCTTTCACAGCGCTCTTGTTCTTCGTACACGAGGAGTTACTAGTAGTTCTGTGTGAGTTGGTCTATCACTCTTTGACGTGCATGTCACATAGCACAAAACCTCGTTGCTTATACCGAGTTCCGGGATGTACCCGTGGGATTGGTGCTGTGTACAGTACAACATGTCGCTCGACACAGCTACTGAATCACGGAGATATGATTTGAAGTGACTGGGTCTGGCTATCTCTGAGGGTGGATCTCGCAGGTAACGCATGATAAAAGCACCAAAACAGGTGTTATGGTGACAAATCTGCAGGAACGTTTTCGACTGTGTATTTCCTCTAATTCCCGTACATTAGGAATGGAATCCGAAGTGAATGCCCATGAAGTCTTCGATGTGCGCCAGCCCCTCCCCTCCTTCCAGAGGCTATTAAAAACACACATCAAAGGATTGGTGATTGCGAGGCTCTGAGCTTTAATAGCTTGGTTTTCTCAGGAACTGTTTTTTTTTTTGGTTGCATCACACTCGTACGTTGCCGAGAGCCAGTTTTCTTCTCTAGATAATTTCTGGTTCCAGTTGAAATTGCGACTACTCGAATATCTCGTGAACCCAGTTTTTCCAACACCTCTTCGTGCGCCACAATCTTTATCGATTCATCATAAAACTCATATCTCGACCTAGCTTATAACTTGACATTGATAACATTTATCGATCAGATCAGATGTGAATCGTCCCTTTAAAAGCAGCAACAAAAGGATAACTGCGCCACACAACTGCATGCTCCTTCTATTTGAACACACTTGTTGAATAATGGCAATTAAATTCCAAAGAAAAAAACACTACACCATGTCACATGGAGACAAGTACAGCAAAGCTCGTCTTATCTTAACCAGAGCTGGTTACCCATGCTTTTTAATGCCCTCTCCGTCAAGGTTCGATCATTACTGACTCACGATGGAGGACGGTGGATCAGTGTACATAACACAAGATCAGGCAAGGTGATCTTGATGAGATGTACACTTCCTTCCTCTTGGGTATAAATTCCGGTTCTTGCTCTTCTAAGGACAGCGGTCCAACGAAACCTTTTCCACATATCAGGAGTGAATCCCCCGCAGAGCAACATAATAAATACTTATTAAGAAAGTCTACTCTTCATATATGGCTCGACATTCGTACTAATACCCCACCGCGCATCTTTAGTCGTCAAATAGGTTATCAACATTTTGATTGATTCGGATGTCGACAACGCCGAAGAACCGGAGTGTCTGATGACAGAACTTCGAAGAAATAGCTCGTACATTGATTACAGATATGGTGTTAATGACTGTACTATTGCTTCCGAGCCTACCAGTATACCGGTCGTCCACGTTTCTTCCTACAAACAGTGGCCATCCTGCCAACTAGTAACATACTATGGAGCTGTTTGTGAATATGTTGTCAACGTACCGTCAACGATATGCTGTGAGGGTCTAAATATGTATTCAGTCCAGAACCAACTATGAATAAATCACTATCTGCACATTCTGCTCTGACTCGGGTTACTTCTTGCGCGGATGTCAGTACCCGGCGCGAAATCAGCCTTTCACAGCACTCTTACCCTTCTTGTCACAACGAGAAGTCACTATGCATGTACATTCGCATGGATTGGTCTATTTTTCTTTGACATGCCCGTCACGTAACACACAGCGCCACGTTGCTTCTACAGAGTTCCGTATGAGTATGGAGTTGTAGCGTTCCGCTTCACATGAATCTGTCAGAACATGTTAGCGACCAGCATTTTTGTGTTGGGATGTGTTTGTGCTGTGTATCGCTGGTGTATCGACTTACCACTATAATCTGACTGATGGACGTCATCGATCTGACAAGCGGCTAGGTGTAGGAATATCTCTGTTGGCGGATCTGGCAGATAACATAAGGTCCATTGATGACCTATCATAAATTAATTAGAGCACCGAAGCAGGTGTTATGAACAAATCTACATGATAGTTTTCTGCTGTGTCCTTTCCTCTAGTTGCAATATGTTGATAATGTGGACCACAGAATCAGAAGTGAAAATGTTTTCGGTATGGTTCCCTCCCTCGCTCCAAATTCCCGGTCAGGTCCACACTAATCAATGATCAATCGGTGATTGCGGGGCTCAGAGCAGTGTACACTGTCAATTTGAAAGCCGAACTTCAAGTCGTATTTCGCATAGATAATGGTCCTTGTGATCTTCTCTGGAAATCTCTCATTTGTAGACGAATTTGAGACTACATGAGTAACTTATTAAATCAAGTAATTCCAACACCTTATCGTGAGTCACAATTTTCATCGGTATTTCATTGAAGTCATATCAACTCGACAACTTATCAATCAGGTCGGACGTTGATACTGTTAAAAAAACAGCAACAGAGAAAACAGAGTCACAGGTCCGTGCTCCTCTTATTTGGACAAAATAGTTGAAATAAATATCGCACTCAAATTCCGAAGAGAAATAAAAAAACGCTACGCCATGTTACATGGAGACGAAGTCAGCAAAATTCGTCTTACTCTTTCCCAGAGCTACCAATGAAGAGCCTTCCATTTTTTCGATGCCATTTCCGCCGAGGTCATATCATCACTAACTCATCAAACGATGGAAGGACGGTGGAGCAATGTGTGCAGCGTCAGGTGAGTGATGATGATGACTCATGCACACTTTCTTGCTCTTCCGATAATCAACAAACCTAACGACAGATGCTTATCTGGTGACTGTTGTCAGTCCACAGCACAATTCTTCATCAATAACAAGTTTCTGGGTCTCAAGAGGAGTTCCGCTGACAGCGGTTTAAAGATATTTCAGATATCTCAAGAGTGGGTCTCTCGCAAGGTAACATAATGGACGAGTATCAAAAAGGGTTCATTCTTCATACATGGATCGTCATTTATGCCAAAATTCACGGGCTATTTCTTGGTATTTTTTGACCCTTTAGGCTCCTCTTTTGGCCGTTTAGGCTCTTTCGGCTGTTTGGGCTCCTCTTTTGTCCCTTTGGGTTTGCTAGAACCCGCGAGTTGTTCAACTTCTGTCCTTTTCAAACCTATCGAAGGATCGTCGATCTTCCCCATTCTCCTCCTGGTGAACAAGTCGCAGGGGACGTCTGTTATAAGGAGCGACTTGCAAATGAATACGCTGCTTTAGGGATAGGCTTTAGTCTACTATGCTGCTCATGACGGTGAATCTTGACGTACCTGATGCAACGTGGATTTGTAAAGAGAAAGGAGGAGGTTTGGTCCGATATGTGGAAGGGTTCGACATAATTTATAGTTGGCGACAAAAGTTTTTTTATTTGAGGTAATAAGACTGAAAAGGGTTAGTTAGATAGGCATTTGAGTCATCCGATTTGATTCAGCGTGTTGTACATCAATAGGTGTAATGTGTTGGAGCGCAGTCTGGGCCGCTGACACGTTTCCATCCGGTTCCGATTCGATTATGATCAAGTCTCTGAGCTTTGTTTTCCGGAACGTGCATGTGGGACGCAAAGAGACCTCGCTCTTGTTGTCCCTCACCTAAACAACGTGTGTGTTGGTCTTTCGAATACATCTACCGTATACGGTGCGCCACAGCAAGAAGGCGACGTTTATGAGCATTTGAGTGGAAGGAAACGTGTCCGTGAAAGAGTTTTTCCTTTGAACTGGTGTATATGCGAGTCTAGGAGTTCTCAGACTATGATCTTATGTCCACGCACGGGAACAATCCATGCTGTCATGAAAGGAGTTCCTTCCGAGATGGTAATTCAGCTCTCCGTCTTGAGGGTATGGGTTGGTTCGGAAAGGCAGACTGAATGAGACAGCATTGAATATGTCACGGGCTGCGTGTCCCGCATAGCGTTGTATAATTGATCCCAGTATACTTAGGATGACATTGTGGCGAACAAATGCATAATTACATTTAATTCTCAGACCACGCTAATATACAAAATTTTAGAGAGCGTAGATAGCTAGTACTGCGTTATCATCACCGTGTCTTTTCGATTCATTATTCTCGTTACAGGGCGGACTATTAATTGGGCTAGTTGTCCAAAATTTTGAATATCTAGAGGAATTTCTTGGAAATCAAGTTGTCGCTAGTGGAGGGAAGCCGACGGTAGGGAAAGCTTTGCGAAAATCGTAGTCTCACTAGTACGGAGCTAACAAAGATGGGGATATTTATTTCAATAACGTAACCACATCACTTGAAAAAAAATACTCATTCATGACAAATACAGGGTTTGGAGCATTTTGAAGCTATCAAAAGGTGTAGTTCTTGAAAGGCTTGTGTGGGTGTTGTAGAATAAGTTTTGGATTAAAGGTTCTTAGAAGATATTTCGGAACCAAATTCAACGACTACACGACGCGTCGCCAACAGGGTATAGATCGGCGGAGCCGCATGACTGGGAGTCTCAGTAGGATACAATCAATGAGGTGGAGTGTTTACATTGTATTGAAGGCAATCGAGCGCAAAAACCGCTGGGGACGGGAGCAAATGTGCATCTAATGTGTCACGTAGTCTCCTGGAAAACAAATTCGTGAAATTCACTCATCCGGGTAGTATATGGCTCACTGACGCAACAACTGAACCGGTTGGGAGATAAGAAAGGTCCATATAGTGTCTTGCTTTTCCCTTAAGTAAATTGGAAGGTGGTGTGAAATAGCTGTGTTATGCTGTATTCATGTCGTTTCTTGTACATCAAAGGCTCTCTCATGCTGGAGCAACGTGGATGTTCCATTGCTTGAAACACAGCATAAGGTCGGAAATCATGCAAGTTAGGTAATTTGATGGGCTCTCGAAGTCTACTCGCAAATAGACGAGGTTTTACTAGCGACTTCTTATTGACATCATACTTCTGCAGCTTCTAGCGAGGAGTGTTATGTCCGTTGATAATTCAAATTGGAAGTTTGAGGACGACATGTACTTGCAAAGGTTAAATAGTATTTATGCTGCTTTAATTGTAGGTTTTAGTCGACTAAGCTGCTTATAATGGCGAATATCGACGTACCTATAGAGTGTCTACAATTTCTGAAATGCACTACAGCTACCACTCCGATAATGATGATCTTGGTAGCCGTTGCTGGTATGTCGGAGGAAAGGAAAACGTTCTTACCATTACTTGAACATCGGACATATCGGCCTTCGGAGGATATCAATCGTCTCCGTGAGCTATTCTAGTGCGCCACAGTAGAAGGTCATGTCTAAGCACTTGCATATCGGTCATATTGCGAGTGAGGAGCTCTCAGTATGGTCTTCTGTACTCGTGCTCTCACGAAGGAGAATTCCTTCCGTAATGGTTAAATCCCGACAGATCAACTTATACTTGAGGGTAGGTTGGTTCAAAAGGAAGGCTGAATGGCAGACTGACGGAATCAGGAATCACATGTCGCCATATGCAACGTGGTATGATGCCAGTAACTTCAAAACGACATAAAATAGCAACGAAATACGTCGTGTTTGGGATTCGTGACGGCTGTGGATGCATGACTTGGAGTCGGTAGCTCAGTACATCATATCGTAGACTATTTGATGGTCCACGTGGTGACTTGTGTTGTGATCAGGAAGAAGGCCCACTGAAGCAAGAAAGGCGCTCCCTGTGGTGTGGAACATGAGAGGCTGCAACATGGAAGAGGTGACGTTACTTTGTTATTTATGCATGGAAGCCCACGTGGAGACCGTGTTTTCTCTTGTCAGCGCCATGCACGCAGCCGCCTACAAAACTCAGCCACTTTTCGTTCCCCTTTGTCCGCCATTCCATGCACAAAATCCGCCGCAAGCCCCCGCCCCCCGTCAATCCCCATCTCGAGCTCGACGTCGCCCTCGACGTCCGCTACCCCACGCCCGACCCCAGCGACCCATTCGCCCCGCTCTGGGTATTGCGCTCCCGCAACTCGACCAACGACCTCAAGAAACTCTGCGATCCCCCCAGACGCGCCAACTCTGCCTTTCCTGCCATCGCCTTTCCTGTAATCCACGACCGTGTCTCCACCACTAGCGACAGCAGCAACACTACCGACACCAGCTACCATTCAAAATGGCGCGACCGTCTCCTCAGACGCGTTCGCCCGTCTCCTTCTTCTGTCCCGCCTTCCAGTTCCACCTCCACCTCTTCTTCCTTTGTGCACGTCTCTGTCCCATCCTATTATGACGACCCGTCCCCGACAGAGTGGACGCTACCAACTCCTGCCCAGCTCGCGCGTGCCGCTTCACTCCCTGTCATCGCCGCGTCTGGTCTCCGTGTTCCCTTTGCTTCTCTCTTTGCCGCCCGCCCAACCATCGTCGTGTTCATCCGCCACTTCTGGTGCCCTCACTGCCAGGACTACGTCTCCAACATCTCCCAGATCCCTCTGCACCCTTCCGAAAAGAGCCCCTTTGACTTGGTCGTCATAGGCAACGGCTCCCCCGCGTTCATTCCCAAGTATCGCGCGCTCTTCGGACTCCAGTTTGAGATCTACACAGATCCGACTCTTGCTGTGTACGCGGAACTGGGCATGGGTCGTTCTTCTTCCAATGCGATGGGCGGCATCGCAAAGGTCGTCCTTCGTACCCTCAAAGCCGGGTTGCCTGTCTGGGAACGCGGCGGAGACATTCACCAGCTCGGGGGCGAGTTCGTCTTTGGTCCTGGGTACGCGTTTCTCCCTCTTTTGCTTCATCTCTAACCCTTCGACTCAGCCTCACGTGTACCTACGCCCACCGAATGCAATCGCCAAAAGGCCACGCACCCATCCGCGCCGTTCTGTCCGCAGCAGGCGTAGATGTCCCCCCCTCTGCCACCTCTGCCACCCCTCCCAAGCTCCTCACATCGCTCCGGATCAAATCGTGGACGCCACAAAGACGTTCTAGATCCTTGGGTATCGCGACCCCGAATGCTTCCGAGTCAAAGACGAAGCCGAATCGCCGGAAGAACATGAGCACCGGGACGCATCCCATCTTGAAGTCTCCTACCAAGACGCGTGCGGGCAGTCCGAGCCCGAGCCCGAGCCCGAGATCGATCAACGAGTTTGGCGCGTGGCGTCGAACTGGACGCGTGTCGTTTGACTCATCACGCGTCTTGTCCGAGGGCGCGCGGCACTCCCATTCGTTCCCGCACGCGGCCTCGCCTTACCAGCGCCACCGCCAATGCGCGTCATCGACCACGTTGCCGATGTACGCTTCCTTGTACGCAGAGTGGGGGGGAGCGGACAAGGCACAGGAGGAGGAGGAGGTGTGGTCCCCGTGTGAGCTTCTCCCGCCTGAAGAGGAAGACGAGTGGATGCGCATGCGGATGGCGAGTCTCGAGGCTATCAAGGAGCGAAAGAGGGAGCGCAGAGCGGGTTTTGTCGGGTATTATGTCCCGCGAGTGAACAGTCCGGGTGCGAGTCCGGACAAGAGTAAGAGCCCAGGGGCGGGCGCGAGACAGGCATGTTCTGCAGTGGCATGTGAGCCTCTCACAGAGACCGAGGAGACAGAGGAGGAAATAGGCAAGTGTGATGTGGACGCTGAGAGGAAGGTGACGATAATTGATGTTCCAGCGTCAGCAATAGAGGGTATTTAAATTCTATAGGTCTGTAATCAGTGTATCTCAAGGTTCTTGTACTATGCTTTAGCTTTACGATGTGTAACGAAATCTTTGTATATGTATATGTAAGAGCAAACGGAGTGTCGTCCAATTACGCGACTTGACCACAATCACTGCTTCCCAAAATTAAAAACTATTTCTTTCCACGCGAGGTGATGTCACGTTAATTAAACATCTTTGATCTCAAGCCAAGTTTTCTGCGCCTCATCGTCATTCACAAACCGCTCCACTGACAAGTTCCTCAATGACTGCGAAGGAGAGTTACATCATTCGTCACAGGGATCGAATGACCCTTGGGGGTGGGCAAATGTTTGTGTCTGTTCAGTGTCTGATATCGGCAGTCACGTCATTAGTCCTCTTAGATTGATGAAATGGCAAGGATTGCTCAATTGATTGGGTCACGGAGCGGAGAGAAAGATGTTCAAAAATGAGACACCGATCAGTCTAATTCACTTTAGTGACGAACCGTCAAGACATGGGAGGAAGATGAAAAAAACTACCGCGAAGACGGACACAAACCAACCTTTGCGATCTAAGTCCTTTCGTCACCCGAACACTGTGTCCAGGTTCATTTGTATTCCGATGTATGTAGGAAAAGGAAAAGAACGAATGCAATTTACGGGTGTTCTTGATGCGTAACGAAGGGATGAGTCCTATTAAAGAGGATATGCATACATGAATGCGAAGGGGATCAAGAATGGAAGTAGGGATAGCAAGAACGATAGAAAGCAAGAAGATGAGAGAAATATTACCCACAGACATATACACCCAATTTTTCAATTAAGACAATCAATCGCATGAAGAAAGCGATTCTCTAGCTCGGAGGGACACAGTGTCCCAACCGAGGGGGGCCATTGGTAGGCTCAAATATCAGCTGTGAACGACATATCAGCATGAACTGCGTGCTAAATGTAGTCATTAAAAATGGAAATACGCACCTCGATCGTCTGTAACGTGGTATAAACGAAGACTGCCATTCCGAACAAAATGAGTAGGATATCTGCTGCCTTCTGCCTGAACGTCTTGGCGCACGCGCGATAGTGCAACATAGCGGGATATACGTTGCACAGCGGTACACTTCAATACGTATCGTATCAGTCCAGACGATGCTTAGCAAGATACCCAAGGGAATAAGAACACACCAAGCAAAACATCCTACGAACGCTACGAATTTATCCAAGTCTGCCGCCCCAACCCAGCTGAGCGCCGTGCAAACCATGACCATGCCAAACCTGAAACCATTCTTGAGCCACTTGACGCGCGGATCGACTTTACCACTGCGCGTGAAGAGACCGTTCTCCATGATACGTACAGCAGGGAAGAATTGGAGAGGAATTGAGAGGAGGATAGCAAGGGCATAGAGGAATTGTATCTGTGGGATGGCGAAGGTTGGAATCACGTTACACTAGAAGAAGAGATAGAGACACACGGATTGCACTATTCCGCTTTCAGGGTTGAGGTTGACGAGTATGACGGTTTCGACTTTTGAACCAAATGTCAAGTACCCGAGCACACCTGCACCGCCGAATAAGACTGTTTTGAACAAACAGTCATTTAGAGTCGGTTTTATATCGGAGAAGGACAGACTCACTGGTCACGAATGCCATGACACCGGTCAAAACAGCCGGGAACTTGTGTGGCTCCCGCATCGAGTCAGTTATTGGGATGATCTAATTAATGGATTTCTAGGTAAGAGACTGGAAAAAGGGAAAGTAAAGCACATACAAGTCCAATGCCTTCAAATGAGAACACTGCTGTTCTATACAAGTCATAAACTTCATCGCTCCTCTACCTGGCTTCAAAATGAACAACACACCCAATAAATAATGAAAACTCCTTTGGATTAAACATCTTGACGTCCGCAATCCCATTTGAACTGAGTATAGAAACCTCAGAACCAAAGATATACACAAGACCCGCGAGGATGAACGCGTCAGCAGCCAGCGCAGTCCCACTAAGCTTCGCAATATCGCGTACCAGCGCAAGAGGAAGAAAAATAAGCAACTGCAGAAGGATGAAGTATTGGATGGGTATGGCCTTGAGACAATGTGTGACACCCATGACGAATGCCTAGCATCAAAAGGTAAAGAGGACATAGTTTATAGATGGAGGCGATCACACCTGAAAGTTGTTTGCTACAAATATCGTGTATGCCGCGACGAATCCGATCTGAGAAATGACGATGGAACCCAGAATAACGTAGCGCATCCAGGGCCCATATAGTGTCCCGCCGATGTCTGTGTACATATAGAAAAGGTAAGGACAAGGTAAGCTAGGTAAATGCATTCAACGCACCTCCAAAACTGCCGGATACAGCGAACTTGGTTCTAAGGAGAAGCATAAATGACCAGAGGGAAATTAGGGCAATGACGACAAAGGTGATGATGGAAAAAAGGAGGCCGCCGTTATAAAATCTGAACAAAAGTTGACGTTGACTCGTATGTAAAGTCAAAATAATATAAGGCTCACGCTTTTCCGAGGAACAGTACACCCGTGCCGACAAACGATTTGGTTAGCTGAAGATAGTGAGCCACACTGTGTTCCTGTACGATGTATGCCACTGATACTTGCCATCAAAGCGGCCTGAGTGACAGTTGCAGTCCCTGTTGGACTTATGGAATTCCGTCGACGACGAGTGCGTGACCTTGATAAAGACCGACGATCAAGAAGCGGGGTCTCCTCGCCAACATCAGGCAAGCCCGCAGAAATCTCCCTAGATGGCATCGCAGCCACCTCTTCCTCGTCTTCCTCCTTGTTATCCGCCTCCTCATCTTCGAGATCCTCTCCGGCCTTGTCAAAGATTAATTGAACGTTGTCGAAATGTACATGTCAATATGACGTACAAAATGGCCAAAGATATAGAGGAAGTCGATGAAATTAGTGAGCATACGAGGCTCATCATTTCCCTGCTCAATTGCGCGCAAGGTCACGTAGTTCCTCCGGAACCCGCCTGGCTCGTGGATGTGCTCGAACGCAGGATCTTGTTGCGTACTGGAACCAGCGAATGATGCCGAACGAGGGCGGCTCCTGCTAACACCAGTGTGCCACTTGTATATATCATGCCTAATTGAGCGCCAAACGACAATGAATGCAGTCAAGAAATAGACATCGCATCAGTCAATCAGTGGGTCCAAATCGAAACACCGAAGGAGAAACGCACGTTACGTCGGCACCGGGGGCATGGTATGGAATGGGGAAAGGCTCCAAGTCCTGGTGCTGCTCGTGATGTATTGAGGACGATGGGCGACGGGAAGAGGGGCCCTGACGATCGGGGCCAATAGTCTGGTCAGAGCTGCTACTGTCTACAACTTCTACAGAGGGGCCGCCTTCCCGTTCTGTCTTAAATACCAAATGCCGGCGGAGGACCTTGGCCTTCTCTTCGTCAGGGAGAACATCAAGGTCAACCGTGGGAGGAGTGTCTTCTCCGGTACCGACAGTTGCGGTGAGGCCACCAACGACGGGACGGCTCAGAGGAGGAGTAGAGCCAAGAAGGTTGACTGTAGTAGAGCCTCTACGGGAAGACGGGGTGGCTCTGGGTGGGATGTTGGGTGGAGGTGTGCCAATATACTGGGTGTGGAGGGCCTGGAGATTGGAGACGCCAATTATGGGAGTCCCAGAGGCGAACGACGAGGAGATACTATCAGCAGTATCGGACGACACGAGACGCGGGCTCTTGATTGGCACAGGCTGTGACGGAGACGACATGGTGGTCAGTATTGATCAATGCCAGGCCGTTCCAGCTGCACTTGCCGAGTTTCGCTTATATTGGCCGGACATCCGCCCAACCCCTCTTGCATCGTCCCTGACTCTATTCATTCTATGCTAGAGTGGTTACCACTTCATGTCGATTTTATATCGTCCATCCCAGACGCCATCTGACCGTATCTATTCAAAGATGGGAACGTCATGATCTCAGATACTCCTCTATCGCGGGGTCAAGACTATCGGTTCAGGCCCTGTCACTTCTGCGAACCCACGCAAAAGAATTTCAAAGCACAGTTCGTTTTACTACTTTGTTAATCCGGGTAACTTGGCATTACTGTTCTTTCCGTCAATGATACTATATGACGTCTAGTCATGAGGTATTCACCGCGTTGTTGTAATCAGCAAGCGTTTTGGTCATTGGTCTGACACGAATAATTGTATGATTACTCGGTCCTATACATCGTTACGGACATACAACACCGATATCGGAGTCCATCGGCGACTATCGTTTATCCCGACTTGTCCGAGGCAATTTATGAAGGACCCCTCTCCAGAACTGCTGGCTTCACCCACAAAGAGCTCTTGATAAACCAATGGATAGATAAGGCCCATGATTGATTCAGCGTTTCTCGAAGTCTACCTCAAATGGAAGGAACCACCTGATCCAAACCGGTCCCGTCCCCTGGTGACTGAGACTCCAGATTCTAGAATCCAGATAACGATAACGATGAGAAGCTACCAAACTTGCTCGGAAGTCCAGAATTTCCTGTCTGTGATGTTGGCTTCGGACCTTTAAGGAACCTCATCATTTCGTGTCATATGCGACTCTTAGTTGGACCGCTGAACACCCGTTGCTCCTTCTTCGTTGGAACCATCCACACAGGCCCAAAATGCTGGTGTCCTATGCTGCGAGATGCACCCTTCTCTCACAGAACGTGAGACGCTTCTTCCCATCGAATTCTGATCCCTCCTGATTGCACTAGATAGGTATCTGGAAGTCCAGGTTTGAACGAACCTTATTTCTTTTGCTCAGAGTGCATGTTCTGTGCTTAGATGCTTACCAAACAATTACCCCATACCGGAAGCTATTTTGCGATTAGATCGAGTCCTGTACTCATGGGCATACGTGTACGTGTCGTGGCGAGTCTCATTCTACGCTGCGGATGAAGCTTCAGTATACTTTATCATCGTCCTTTACCTGCCCGTGCATACCTAAACTTCTATTCGAGCTGATGAGCACGAGATCATTCAGTTTTTCCAATCTTTTCCCCTCTCACATTTACCCAGGATTTTTTGGCCTGCGGAGCTCAAGAAGGTAGTTTCTGATCGATTGGAGCATCGAGTCCAGGATAAACTACAGTTGACAGCATCAGGGTATTATCTATTAATTATACATACACACAACTGTACTTGATCTACCAAGCCCAAGTCCTGTTCTATCTATGACAAAGATGACTTTCATTCATTCACTTTCAAGCTCATCCCCCAGTCCCGAGTCCATGAAACAACCTTTCGTGCCATATCAAGTCCTTCCTGCCTCTTATCATCCATCCCTATCCCAGCAAAAGCCTTAACTCTCTTTCGTTCTTTCGCTCCTTTCCCCTGCACCCACGCTTCCTCGACTGCAAGCGCCCAATCACCTGCCTCGTATGACTGCCTCGATAGCTCCACACCCACGCCTTCTCTATTTAAAAGCAGCCTTAAGCCATGTTCTTCTATGAATAGAGGCCGCGATACTGTGGAGGCGTAGATAAGCCATTCCACCATGATCATCGGATAAATATCCCCAAAAAGCATACCGTAGACGAAAGGCGTACACGCATCAACACACTCCGACACGGTCCCATACCCCTAAAGCACCAGTAAGATGAACATCGTGTTTGCCAAGGGTGGACAAGCAACTCAGAGAAGACTCACCAACTTGCCCAGCAGAACATCTCCGACGGCTGTTAGGTCAGGCATGTACACGTCTCTTGGCGCGACGTAGAACCCATCCGGGAGCCCCGCGGCCTTATCGTCCTCGCTCCACTTTTCTTTTGACGTACCACACACAATCGCGATCCACGATTCGTCGGGAAGTAGTCGAGCGTCAAACGGGCTGTCGTCCTCGTCGAAGCAGGGTGAAGTCATGTTGAATGATGTCTGAAATGAATTAGGTGTCGGTGGCATCGTCGTGAGCTCCGGGACGTCAACGTACGAGCTCGAGGGCGCTGCAGATGCGGGGGGTCGGGATGTAGGTGGGGCACCAGGGATCCAGATGTGCGACGGTGTTGCAAGACGGGGTGGAAGAAAGATTGTCGGAGACGGCGGCACTTCTGAGCATGGACTTGATGGTACAGTGAGCGAGGGACTGGGTGTATTGCTGCGACTGTGGTTTCTGCTGGGAGTGCGGCTCGGCGCACGGAATACCTGGCCTCCAAATGATACTATAAGAATTTTAGTCTGTACGGGATCGTGGAGCTCAGGAGGAACACCGATTGAGGAAAGAAGACGGGCACGACCTTCGTCGGAGTATGGTGAAGGCGCTGTAGTTGGCGAACGAACGAGAAGGGGAGCTAGCATAACAGATCGAGTGGGGTTTGGCTTGGAGGGTGAATGAGAAAAGGATTTGAGTGGGACACTGGGATGCAAAGCGCATGGCGAAGGGGTTCGTGACAAGGACTCTACAATGTCCGCATGGAACGTATTTGAAGATACATCAACCCAGTCCAGCGCTGGAAGTGAAGGGTATATCGGGAACGAGGGTATGGGTATATGTCCGGGTAGAAGGAAGAGAAGGTCCGCACAGCGGTAGCCTTCGTGTATCTGCGCCACCAGAGGGTCAATCTCCGTGGAAGGAACAGGTATATCCGGTACGAGCTTTGTGAATGTGTCTGTGGGCGTCAGGTGGTCTGGCTGGGACGATGCCTCTAGATCTACTTGCAGTAGCGGAGTAGACAGGTAACTATACACCGAATCGAATGTAAAATTGGTAATTAAGATGGAGGGTATGCCTGTAATATTAGCAGCAAGACTAAAATACTCTGAATCAGAATAATCATATGGCTATGCATAAAAAGCCTACTCACCAACCCAAGAATGCCGCATCACTAAGGACAGCATGCGCCCCAATCTCCTCGAGCCATTTTCGTTCTGTTTCTAGAATGTTGTCCTTCCGCGAGAGAAACGATTTCAGAACTTCAACGCTTTTCTGGCGATCTACTCGGTATCTATCGTTCAACATGTCAGTGGCGTTCTGCCTCGAAACAGGTGGCGATCACAAACGCAAGTGGTTGTACAATAACAGGATCAATTTCCGCATAACGATAAAGTGCTCCAAGCGCGATACTGTCCGAAAATACATGCTTTGGTGCCGAGGAAGTTATGTATACAGTCGGTCGTTCAGCAACAGGTAGATTTAAGAGATGGCACGCGAACGCTGATACACGCGTTGCGTGTCCGTAACCTGCGCAACCGTCGACATAATCGATCAATAGTGACTTTTAGTGCTCACCATGACCGGAACAGTAGTATGCGAAGCAGAGTGGCGGCATGGAATAGCCTACCACAACCTGGGTCGGACTCGGAAGAAATCAAAACATTCATTTCACTAAAGTTGCCGATCATATTCTGGCGAATCGGACTGATATGTGACCCATGATTTGGTAACCACGTCGTCATTTCTTATTGTCAAGAAACGAATGTAACGAACTGCCACATTGACCTATTCAATCTAAAGACTCCCTCTCCAACAACTTCTTGATCTCTCTGTGCGTACGCAGCCAGTCTGGAAACGAAACTGTTGTCGGATCTTTCATCTCGATGAGATAATTAGCAAACACAATCAACGTGCCGTAGCGATACCTAAAATATAATATTAGGAAGAGGATATGATCAATGCCAATGTTTGGAAAAGTGAACATGACAACCCCCTTACAGATAGTTCACGGTAATGCTGCGTAATTTACGCTCTTTGCTGCTACCCTTTTCGCATGCTTCGACCTTGAGTTTATAGCTGATGAATGACCTTCAATGCTAAACGATGGATGATTGTAGCTCATGAAACCCACTCATAGATAGCATTGCGCAAGTTCTGCACATCTTGCATCATGTCAATTGCCCTATCCGCCAATCGCTTTGCCGCTTTCCCATGTGAAAGAACGCCAACAAGTTGTAAGATAGTCTTATACTCTCCTGTATCAGAAGATCAGCCTCTCTAGCATGGTATACAGACAATGCATATTGGTACCATTCAAGTAAGCTTCCTCTTCCGAGAATCCATCGATTGTATCGTGAATCTCCACCGAAGCTTCACGTTGGATCGACGCTGACTTCTCTCCATCCCAGTCTGAATGTATCGTGGATGAGATCAAACATGCTGCTACCATACCCGTGGTCGTTCGCCCACGGCCCATTTGACAATTAAAGACAAAGTCACCCGCTTGTGACAAGCCAGCTCTGACACGTAGAAATAGTTGCCATAGCGCGTCAGGAAGGGGAGCTTGCTCATCAGTCTAGACAAACAATTACGATCTGGAATTCTTTGATAAGCTTCAAGTAACGCTTACGATAGCGATGCGAGCATAATCGATCTGGAGCATCAGAATTTCAGATCATCATTAATGTAGAAATAGATTGGACAAACCCTATAGCCCTCTCTCTTGATTATATCAATAACATCTTTAGGTGTCAAGATTTCATCTTCTGAAACAGTTTCCCAGACAGGAACCACAGTAAAAACGCCAGGCCTCTCCTCCAGCTCATCGTGCAGGAGAATACGTCCCTCACTCCTTCTGAGTTCATGCAGAACGTCCTTTTTAAAGCTTTCTTCCATTCTTTCAACCACATGTGCCGTGACTCCGGTTGCCCTATGAATAGTGAACAAACAAGTGCCTAGTTCCTCACTATTACTTACTCAAGGTTCTCCAATGGTCGATCGACAAGTCGAAGGACGTGTGGGCGGCCAGCAACGTAGACTACAGGTTCCTAAAAAAACAAGTCACATGAGAACTTTGTAGCAACCATATTGAACTTATAATATATGGACATACTTCTCGTAGTGAAGTCCAGAGAACCAGATTTTTCCCTCCCGGTCCGGCGTCTATCCTCTCTAAAGCCCGTTTATAACTATCCGATGCAAATTTTTATTAGTTAAAAAGTTGACGGGAAAACTGATTAACTGACCCCTCCACAGTCGGCATTCCACTAAACAACCGTTAAGTAAATTGAATCTTAATCATCTTTCAACTATCGACTGACCTTCCACACACTATCCTTCCATCGTCAAGATATTCATTAGGAGTGTCTATACCATTCTCGATATCAGAAAAATCTCCAGGCTCAAATGGTAGCAGAGTCAATGGTACACGTCGGAAATTCGGGGAACCCTCTATTCTCCTATTTGAAAAATTGAACGCCTCAATTATTGTACTGAAAAGTATTTGTGGAAGTATACTGACTCTGGCAAAGACATTTTTTGGAGGTTGACGAAAAAGTCACTCTTGAGGATGGTAGATGCAGATAGAATGGTTCCTCTGCGATTCGCAACAACTTGAGTGACCTCGTCTGGATCAGCCATGCCTTCTTTGGGATCAACCCGTTCCAGAGGTTTCAATGCGTCTATGCCCTCTGCAAAAAGCTCCTTCTGGAAGGTTTTGATGACTACACTAGAACGTGATAAAGGTTTGAGATAACTTTCTCAAGACCTACCTGGCCTATTTTTAACGTAGTTTTCAACGGTCTCCAAGGACTCCCTTGTGTTGGGCTCCGTTGTTTGAAGGTAAGATTGGAAAACGATGAGCTCAAAGTATCTACGAAGGTTTTGGAGTCCTGGTAGGTTGATGAGGAGACCGTAGGCATTTTTCATAACGGAAGTCAAACCTTTTTGAGCAAAAGCTCGTTTCTGTTTCTCGTCTGTGGCGCTTTCCGCCTGATTACGTGATTTTTCAATAGCCTCTCGCAAGTTGATTACAGCAGAACATTGATCAATCGCCTCATCTACTGCATTCTTAACCATAGGGCCTTTACGAATAACCCGAAGCAAATCTAGAAACGACTGAGACTGCACAAGTATATCAACGATCAGTTAGAGCTTACTGTTGATTATTGTATAGGAATGACGGCCTTTTGAACAATTGCCGAAGTTAGAGGCAATGGACATTGTCCGTTTGAAATATAGGGGACTACTTGGCATCCTTTGTGATTGGTGATGTTCAAGCCATTGGCGAATTAACAGGAGAATAATCTAGAAAGACGTGTTTAGATAGAAAATAAACGGCCCGTTTGTCGTACGTAGAACACCTACTGAGGCCATTGTACTTCTGCCTCCACCAAGCTGACAGTTGACAACCAATGGAGTGGTAGTAGAAGTGCTTAACACGACCTCGATGAGATCATTAAGATCTACGAAATCCGGAGGCCGTTCTGCAGTCATTGGAATACGGTAGTACTTGAGCTCGATGTCGTTGGCACGGTGTCGAGTGCTCATGACATCCTTCATGACAATGACGTTGTCTTCTGTAACCTCTTCCCAAATGGGTATCACAGTCCCATCCGCAGTTTCAGTGTGAAGCAGGATTCTGGGTGACTTTGAGCAAAGGGACGTCGAGGGCAGAAACATTGCATACCTCCCTCCATACTCACGCAATTCCGCGATAACGTCGTCTTTCAGTCTATCCTCCAATATTTCAAGCCGAGAAGCAGATATACCACCATAATCTAGACACTCTACATCAAGAATGACTTCCGACTATGTTACGAAACGAGCCATACCTTTCATGTTTCGGAGCGAGAAACCCTCACGCCTAAGACAATACGGAGCACCGTTGATATAGACAACTGGTTCCTCTCGGAGGGTTAACCAGACGATACGGTGCGCAGATGGGTGCGCTTCCTTGACAATATCCACGACTTCATTGATCGCTGCCATCGTTGGTTGCCCGAGGGCGAAAATATTCGTATTAGGAATGGAACGAAAGTTGATAGCACCCCGCACGTTATGCTCGACGTGGGATGATTCGCGTAACCATTGGTCTGACTTGAGCAAAGTACTGTAATTGAATCTTCTATAAGCAGAAAAAGAAAACGACAAATTTTTACGCCACGTACCCCTCGCGTAGGATAATTCCCCTACGATTCTGTTACGTAAACTATGATTGAATATTATACATAGAAGTTAGGCAGTGGCAACTTACCTTGACGACATGATTAGAGTATTCGTCTCCAAGAACCAGACCTCCTGCTATAGCCACATCATTCTTCCTTCCAGGAACCAGAGAACGCGCCTCGAAGCTAGATTTCGAAAGCGAAGACAGGTCGTTTACAGGACTGAAAACGTTGAGGCGAGAGCCATAAGACTTGCGAAGGAATTTGATTTGACTACAACATTGGTTTAGTTTATACCCTAGAAATTATATGGAGGTACCCACTTCCAGATCTCTGTTCGGTCCTAAGCCATATCAATTAGAGAGCCGTTTTTTAGACGCGGTACAAACCCATACCGACCTTCAGCCAATCACAGAAGCTTTGAGAGAACTTGTATTCTGCAGTATCTACATAGCTGGCAAAGGCAATTATGAAGAAACTAGGGTAGGCAATATAAGATGTTACATATAAAATAGTTTGCCAATATTTCACGTACTATTTCTCCAAAGCCTTGACTGCTCCTTGCAAGAAAATTTCTCCTTGGGCTTCATCCATACTGGTCAATGAGTACTTAAGTCGATAATTCAAGATGTCTTCACGCAAGTTCGTGACTTGATCCGCTGGAAAGATTGAGTGTTAGACTTGGGTCAACAGTATATTTGAGCGTCTTACTGGCATCGACAATTCTATCCACTAGCTTCTTCGCTCCATATCCATGATCTAAACAGCCTAAAAGACTAAGAATGATACCATAATTGCCCATATGTGCTTTGCGGAGCTTTTCAAGTAGGGCAGGTTGGGCCATAAGAAGTTCAATGGCAGATTGAGAGTTCTCACTCCGAAGACCTTTTGTGTCTTGGTTTAGCAGAATCAGAAAGCATTGGCGCATGCCTACATTGCTGTAGAAGATAAGTCAACCTGAGCAGCGATCTGTTGAGGTCCTGCTGTGCGTTAGCTTGTTCAAGAGCCAGTAAAATTCGGGCTTCCGTTTGCTTTGAGAATCATGAACACTGGAAAAAGAACATAAGTTGATGAATGAATTACCGGGTGTGAAGGCTGCAATGGGTTTTATAATGAACAAAGATGAAGGCATAAATCATCGGTAACGAAGACAATATCGTCTGGCTCACTGTATTGACGCCAGAACTACCGGTGGAGGCAGAATTGATGTGTGGCACCTGTCCCGCGTATGGATCGGGCAAACCTAGAGCAATCAGCTGCTTCCTCCTAACGAGGGAAGCGGCAACCATCGCAAAGGTAGTGCGGACGGCACCCATGCCACAAGAGAAAACCAAAGATGTCTTTAACGGGTCAGTATCACGAATAACTCGAACGTAAGCGTCAAGATAATTGTCCTTGGAGCAAACTCAGAAGATTGTTAATCACAAAGTCGACGAAAACCATACTTCAATCGGACGATCTGGAGAAATGGGTATTCTGGCACCTTATTACAATGGATAAAAAAGAAAAAATGCTCAAGTTGCGTACCGATAATACTATGAAAGGTCAGAAAGATCAAGTAAGGAGCAGAAGTAGTCATTACGAACATCAACATTCCAGCCTTGACTTTTCATGTACTCCCACAATTCCTTAGATGTCTTGACATTATTGTGATCAACTGCTGTCCACGTAGGCAATATTGCACCTTCACCGCTTTTCGCCGCTTGAATTTACTTTGGTAAGCCAGGGTAAGAATGGCTTATGGATAGAACATACTTGCGACTTCATTATGGGTGAGAATGACACCCCCATATCTTAGTAGAGTTTCTTTACTGGTTACATGAAGTATTGGCCAATGTGAAGCTTACCTCGCAGCTTCTTGCAGAATGTCATTCTTCAATCTTTTCTCAATTGCCTCGAGGTTCTCCGCCCTATCAGATAAAGATAGTGTATGTCTTGGTTCAGATGCGTCTCGCAGCACAAACGGCCGGCCAGAAATATAGACTGAATGGGAAAAAAATAATAAATTTATTGACTACACTGAAAGGAATAAAGGTGACAATCCATTGGCGCGATTGCGCCCAATCATCAATTCATTCAAAGGCCTCCATAATGAACGTCTGTACGGATCGAGACGTACCGATAGGTTCTTCACGAGTTGAAAACCATACTACATGAGATTGATTCGGTGTTCCGGGCTTGCAACGCAGGATAGAAAGGATGGCTCGTAATCCTTGTGTTCGTGGCTGTGCAGCACCGAAGACATTTAAATCACGAATTCTCGGGGCTCTAAAGTTCGGTGCGCCGTGAACGTTGAGATCAAGATCAAGTGCACGTCCTAATTCGAGGCGATCGATTTTGCGAGAATGGATAAATCAAGTGACATAAGTAGTTACCTGAAGGATAATGGTCGGTTTTCAAAATAAAGCCCCTCGATAATACACTTCCTGTTCTACTTTTAACCACCAACGGTTCTGAACGCTGCAAGAGACCGGTCAAATCCAATGACACGTCATTCATGGTTTCTTTGATGCTGCTCGACGCGCCAGTGACTTCATTGGATAGTTGAGAGCGCGATGGGGAAACATAAGAGCTTCCAGTTAAAGATGGTCTTGATCCCCGGGGAATTGATATAGGAGCAGAGGCAGAACGTCTCTTACTCGACGTTGAGAGTCCGTGAAGACGATCAGCCATTGTTACGCTAACGATGGAGAGAGAGAGGTAGAACTTTTGTACAGACTCGTACAGACAACTGAGGACTCTTAAGAAAGACACGTTGGTACTCTAAGCCAAAATGGCTTGATTGGAATAAACCAAAGTTTGATTTATGAGCACCGCAAACATGCTTTAACTCCGACTCTGAATGTTGCGCACACACACCCAAACCACTAGATTCATCTCTACCTGGTGCGAACTGACCTGAATACCTTGGGACTCTTTTTTCCGCCTCGAAATTGAACGTTGGCCTTGTCTCACTGCTGTGTAATGAAACGGCAAGATATTCAAGGAACATAGCTATCGGGAGCATAGAGTCACCATTTCGTCAATTGAAATCCATAGACTAAAATGGCGAATTGGTGTTTCGAACCGGGACTGTGTTCCGGTTATGCTATAGGGGTGTATATAGTCCTTGGGTTTTACGACTTCTTCGGAAAGCCGGTTGAAAAAGCCTTTATGCCCAGTATTCCTTCAACGTATACCGCACCTCAAAAGTTACAAGGATGCTCAGTGTGTTCGCATAGAAATGGTGGACTGGATTTATGGATCAAAAAGGGTATATTTTCTGGGCGTAAGCACAAATTCAAAGATGACGAACAAGGTTTTGAGTGCTACGCAGCTAACTATTAGCTACTCTATACATAGGACTGATGCTTCACATTCTTTTTGCCTAAGGTTTTTCCATCTTGACGTGTCCTCTAACTATTGGATCCATGAAGCTTAAATGAACGGGACCTATGCCATCTTGAACGCATTGATACAGCAACATCATAATATCATCAGAGCATGAACCAAGTAGTGACAAATTTACTCGGGAATAGATATAAAAGGGGGTAAAAATAGATATTAGAACCCAGGGATATGTATCAAGCCATTCAAGCCAGTGGCACATAGAGCCTAAAACTCCCATAAGATTATCCAAAGGAAGAATGTGGTACATAGATAAAGAGCAAGCTAGTGTCTTTCCTTCACTTCCACGGTATAATCGTCCAATCAGAACAAGAATGGGATGGATTGAAGCTCGATAGAGTCCGATCACTATCTTTGCCCGTAGGGGTCATATGCAGCCTGAGGGCCAGGCGATGCTCTGCCAGCGTTATATACTATTTGTGGTCCCGGGGAGGCCCTGCCTCCATAAGCAATTTGCGGTCCCGGAGAAGCCCTCCCTCCATATGCTACCTGGGGTCCAGGAGACCCAGTTCTTCCGCCTTCATAAGGAGAAACAAGAGCCGGGCTCTGTCTTCCAGTACCATAACCTCCTGCAGCAAAAGCTGCTTGTGGACCAGGGCTCGAACGGCCGGTAAATTGTGTCATAGGAATATTTTCGCCGGTCCAGTCATCATTTTGACCGTTTTCAATGGACCCAGGAACTGGACCGCGGTAAGGATCATAGTACCCAGAGGCTGCATTTGGGTCATCCCGGTAAGGTTGATTCGGATTCATATGTGGCAAGGGAGGAACGGCGTATGGGTCAGACCCGCTAACCACGTCGGGAGTAGAATAATTAGACGCAGAGGCAACGCGTGATAGAGATGGCTCGGAGCCGGTATCAAAACCAGAACGGCCGGTGTTGTTAACGGGGAGAGGGTGGGAAGTCGTATTTTCACCGTGCGCATTGAGTTCTGGCCATTTGATAGCTTCATCTGAAGAAGACTTGAGAAATCAAACAAAAAAAGCAGATTCGTTACGTACTATCATCAAAGTTGGTGAAGCGTTTCCTGGTGAACTTCCACAAAACAAAGGCGATGATGGCGATAACAGCTACACCACCAGCAACCGATATGCCTACTATGGATCCAGTACCAAGTCCACTTTGGGCACCGTCATCATCCGCGCCTTTGGTAGGAGT
This sequence comes from Termitomyces heimii, assembly GCA_003313675.1. Taxonomy (NCBI): domain Eukaryota; kingdom Fungi; phylum Basidiomycota; class Agaricomycetes; order Agaricales; family Lyophyllaceae; genus Termitomyces; species Termitomyces heimii. The sequence continues at coordinate 75,096 of QLON01000427.1, read as the reverse complement.
AGGTGTTGAACTACTACTAACGGGGGAAGGCGTATTGGTGATGATCACAACAGTAGTTGAACCTCCTGGATCTACAGACTGGGACGTGACTATGGAAAGTGTTGGGATGGTACTCGTCTGTGTTGGTAATTGAATATTTGTCGAAGGGGTTTGGGGGGGTGGTTGGGTGATTGACGACGTTGGAGCGGTCGGCGTGGTGGAAGTTATTAATGACGTCGACGGTTGTTCACTCGTCGTGGGGACTGATGAGGTGCTTGGCGTTGAAATAGTAGTGCTGGGTGGTGTTGTGCTCGTTGACGCTTCGGCACTCGACGTCGCTGACGTTCCTGAGGTTTGACGAGGGTAGTTATCGGCGCTCGCCGGATGACTGGCGCCAATAACGAGAAGGCATGATAGAAGAAGCGGATGGGCTGCCTTCATGTAGGGCGTGTGAGGGCAGAACGAAGCGACGAGTGGGAGGTAGTCGTCCTTGAAGGGGAGAAGATGGGTTTGTGAAAGAAGTTTTGGCGCGTGACAAGGTGGCTGTGTACAAAAGGAAAGGATGATGGATCATCAGCGCATTGTATGTTAGAACACATGTCTTCCTTTTTTACTCACCGCTTCGCTGTCTGTCAACGTTAACATCTTGCGCCCAGCGCTGAAGCACAAACCTCAGCTGCCTTGTTCATCACATCAGGAATGATATGCATCACGTCGATACCATTCCCATCATTCGCATGTATATCAGTTATGAAAAGGAATATCTAAGACCATGGTGACCACAATGACCAGTCTTTGTATGGAAAACTCGAGTATAATGGCAGCCGATGCTTGAACAGTGAACCAGTGCGAGTTAACTATATCTTGCAGCCAATAACTCTAACTATCTTTGCAATCAAACCAGCTGTAGGAACCTTTCAAAACATTTTTTACAATAACTCCGAACGATGCGCATATGTAACGATTACATTCAATCACCACTGGAGGATTGAAATTTGTGCTAGAGGACATCCTTCGTGGAATACTTCGTAGGTAGATAATACCGCTACCAAGCCCAAGGGTGGCTCACACAGAATCAGAAAGTAAGCGTTTTGACCGAGCATAAGCAACGCATCCAAAGCTAGCCATAGAGTCTATCAATATCCGGGCTTTCCCGCAAACACCCTAGCGATTAGTGCTGAAGACTACTAAGGCTAAAACGATGAGGTACCTGGTAACACAATGATCTTGCTAAACTAACAGCTAGAGATCCGTACATTGATCGAATCGCCACGGACAAATACCTGTTCGCGTTCAAGACTTTTGAGTGAGAAGTACGAAAGACACATGAAATGTCACTGTAGGTGGCGTTCTTGGTCTTGGTACGCCCGGGTACAGGGCCATTCTGCAGGTGAATATGAGCCTAAAGTCTCCTGATATTGCGTCGAAGAGGGCAAGGGTTGAGTCATCAGAAATGATTTCGTCGACGAAGAGTCAAGCATAAGAGGTACTACGAGGATATTGAAAGCAGAAAACATCCGCAGAGTCATGGTGACTAATATCACGTACGTCAGGTTTCAAAGTGCCTTAGAGTTTACAAATGCCATCTTCTTTCCAAGTTTTTTTCAGTCACAATTCACCTGATCCTTCTCAGATTACAAATCCTGTATTCAAGCTTGTATCTCAAGAGGATCAGTGAAATTTATCCTAGAAGTGGTCTGCGATGTAATGAATATGTACTGGTAAAATGCAATATTTTGTGGAAGAATGAACTAGAAGCTCCAATTAAATGCAACAGCTACACAAGTTATAGTAGGCGAAGGAAATCAATTTCAGAACTCTTACTTTGAAGCGCCTCAACGGACACGATTACTTCCATTTTTAAGTTTGCGGGTTTGACCTTGTGACGATCTGAAATTGTGTCCGCTGAGGCCCCTCATATCTTATCACTCAAGCCTTCTTTGACGAATCTTCAAGCTTCAAGCTTAAACCCTTTTGTCGCTTGCAAATTCAGTGTTTATATCTTCAATGTCCTCTAAAATTCCCGAGGGGGGAAAATATCTTAATCGTTATACTCTTTCATCGCCCAAACTCATAACTACTCTCACTTAGAGCCATTTTTCAACGCTCAAACCACTATTAGGGTTGTGACGGAGTTATCTTGATCTCGCGAAGATATGTCACACAGTTGGCGCTGATATAGATTCGAGAGTGACCTTCAGAAGCGTCGTGTTATACTAGTTGTTGGGGTAGGAACCAGGGTCAGCTCCCTGACAGGTTGCAACCCGGACGTGGGTTTTTGGTACTCGAATGGGGTAGAGTGGGTCGAATATGGACCTAATTCCGCTTTGTTCCCATACTTGGTGCCAGATCGTCAGGCGCCAGGGATTTCTACATATGTATGTATCATGTTGACTTTGATGACGCGTTGCAGCGCTTTGGGATACCTACATATGTAGAATTATATTCTCTGAACGATTGGTCTCAGGCCCAGGAGAGACTTCAAGCTTCATCGTTGAAAAAAGCTTTGCCACGGAGTGGCCCGTACCAGATACTTAATTCCATTGCTTAGGGTTATGAAAGTTTGGCAGCTCACTTGTAAAAATGAGTTCGATGGTAGTCGCGGAACATGATGGTATCAAGACCCGGGACGGAAAACCATTTTTGAAGCATGAGGGACTACTATTCATCGTTCATTATATTTCACGATAGTGACGGAACAATCTGCAGCCACCATTTGTCTTACATTCAAATTAGGACAAAGGAAGTGCAGGCAAGAAACATGCAGCTGTGTGTAGGTCATACATTCTAGACCGAGCAGGGCCGGAACCTTCAGCTGACTCCAAAGGAGGGGCAATGAGGATAGAGGGCATAACGCGAGCTCTAGAGCGGTCTAGCACAGGTTGGTTGTGGCTGGAATCTGTCGACTGGTGTGGGCACTGGACGTAGGGAAAGGCACTGTGTAGCGAAAATCACAAACCGCAAATCATTTGATGCCTCGAGTGATGTCATCCGACTCCGACCATGAACGTTTTAGTTCACCCAGCTGAGACTCATTACACCCAGATATAAGGCGTCTCTAACGATGCAGGACCCCATCCTCTCTACCATGCCTGGCCAACAGATTGCTCAAGCGAACCCCCCTCCCGACGCGTCTCTCCTCTCCAAGGACATCCTCAAATATGAGGCCCAGATCAATACTAAAGATTATCTCTCTCCCGATGAACATCAGAGTCTTGACCTCTTTACTAGGGCTGCTAACTATATCTCCGCAGGTCAGTTTTTGTTTTGAGATGACATACATTTTTCTAAACGTTTACGAAGCAATGATTTTCCTTAACGACAATGTTCTCCTCGAGAAGAAGATCACGCCTGACATGATCAAGCCCCGTCTTCTTGGTCACTGGGGAACGTGCCCAGGTCTTGTCCTGGTCTATGCCCATCTTAACAGAATTATCAAGAAAACAGGTCTTGATGCCTTGTACGTCGTAGGGCCAGGTGAGCATCCATCATGTTCATCTTACGAAACGGGCTCACTGTTGCGTTAGGTCATGGTGCGCCTGCTATCCTATCTTGCCTCTGGATGGAGGACTCTATGAGTACCTTTATGCCCGAATACTCTCGGAATTACAGTGGTCTTAAGAAACTTATTTCTCGCTTCAGCGTTCCTGGAGGTTTCCCGAGTCATATCAATGCCGAGACTCCTGGTGCTATCCACGAAGGTGGTGAGCTAGGTTACGCGCTCAGTGTATCCTTTGGTGCAGTCATGGACAACCCTGATCTCATCGTTGCCTGTGTTGTGGGCGATGGTGAAGCTGAAACTGGTCCCACTGCGACGGCCTGGCACGCTATGAAGTACATCGATCCTGCCGAGTCCGGTGCTGTTATTCCTATCTTGCACGTCAATGGATTCAAGATTTCGGAGCGTACTATCGCTGGTGTCATGGACAACAAGGAGACGATTGCACTTTACACGTATGCATTTTCCGTTTGCCATATTCCTCTTCTGAATCGATCGACTTCTACAGCGGATACGGATACCAAGTGCGCATCGTGGAAGACATCGACGACATCCACAACGACCTCGCCGCGTCTCTTGATTGGGCCGTATCAGAGATTAAGAAGATTCAAACAGCGGCACGCTCGGGATCGCCCATTGTTAAACCGCGCTGGCCTATGCTTGTTCTCCGCACACCGAAGGGCTGGACAGGTCCTAAGGTTCACAATGGCGAATTCATCGAGGGCTCCTTCCGTTCCCATCAAGTCCCCTTGCCTGAGGCCAAGACCAACCCCGAAGAACTTCGGATGCTCCAGAAATGGCTCGAGTCTTACGGTCCGAAGGAGTTGTTCAACAGAGATGGCTCTCTTGTCGACGCGATCATGAAGATAGTTCCTGAAGGCGGAAAGAGGATGGGCATGAGGGACGAATCCTACAAAGCATATCAGCCTCTTCAGACTCCTGACTGGCGCAAGTTTACCTATGAGTCGGGTGAAGATATCAGCTGCATGAAGGCGATTGGTCAGTTCATTAAAGAGGTCGTTGTACAGTAAGTTTATTTTTCTTGTTGCATATACTTGTTGACCCATCATTTTCAGGAACCCCAAGACTTTCAGGATCTTCTCGCCTGACGAGCTTGTTTCAAACAAGCTTGATGCCGTCTTTGATGTTACCGGGCGAAATTTCCAGTGGGATGTTGCTTCGCGTGCTCAAGGTGGACGTGTAATTGAGATCCTCTCTGAGCATACTTGCCAGGGCATGTTGCAAGGGTACACTCTTACTGGACGTACCGGTCTTTTCCCGAGTTATGAGGCGTTCCTTGGTATAGTCCACACAATGATGGTTCAATATGCCAAGTTCTGTAAGATGGTATGTCAGCAATACTTATAAGAGTCTCTTGTGTATTAACTTATCTAACTTGCAAATCCTTAGGCAAGTGAAACGACTTGGCGCCAACCTTGCGGGTCCCTCAATTATCTTGAGACTTCTACCTGGACCCGTCAGGAACATAACGGTTTTTCACACCAAAATCCCTCTTTTATTGGAGCTGTCCTCAACCTTAAAGCTCAGTTCGCGCGTGTCTATCTCCCGCCTGATGCCAACTGTTTCCTTTCAACCATCTCTCACTGTCTGAGAGCGAAGAACTACGTCAATTTGATGGTCGGAAGTAAGCAACCTACTCCCGTCTGGTTGAGTAGGGAGGATGCTGAGAGGGTTAGTGTGGATTTCTTTGATTCGTAATCCTATTTCTCATTTGTGTTTAGCATTGCGTCGCCGGTGCTTCCGTCTGGAAGTTCTGCAGTGTCGACGAAGGCGTCGACCCTGATGTGTAAGTGGCTTCAACTCATTTCAATAGGGGCTGATTTAACAAGTCTGATCTCAGCGTCCTCGTTGGTATCGGCGTCGAGATGACATTTGAGGTCATCGCTGCTGCCGCTCTTCTCCGTAAACTTCTGCCGTCTTTGAGAGTTCGCGTCGTCAACGTCACCGACCTTATGATTCTGAGCCCTTACGGCAAACACCCACACGCTCTCACCAAGGACTCCTTCGAGGCTTTGTTCACTACCGATCGCCATATTCACTTCAACTACCATGGTTATCCTATCGAATTGAGAGGTCTGTTGGGTGGTCGACCTGGTACCGATCGGATCACTATTGAAGGTTATGCTGAGGAAGGTACCACCACTTCACCATTTGACGTAAGCCTTGAGCCCAACTGGTCCCCCTTGCCCGTGCGAATCCCTGACCTCTCTCATAGATGATGTTGTGCAACCATACATCCCGTTTCGACGTTGCCATTGCTGCCATCCGTGGAGGCGCGCATTTCAATAAACGTGTTGCGGTCGACGCGCACGAAATGGTTAGCTATATCAAGCATTTGGCTCAGAAGGAACGAGAATACATCTTGAAACACGGAAAAGGTCTGTTTTCCAAACTTCCATGTTGTTCGTTTGAGTGGTGTATTCTTACATTTCACTACACAGATCACGACGACCTTTACATCACCCCAAAATTCGATTGATCAATTTTATAGACTTCGAGTGCTTCTTGGTCCGATTGACAGCTTTGTAATACCTTGGGACTTTGTACGATTAGATTGACGGACTCGTAGTCATACACGTGTTACGAAGACTGTACAATATAAACAGATGAAGCTTTATTTCGCAATTGCAGCGCTGTTATCTTTGAAAGGAATAAACAGCCGATCAAGTTTTCAAAGGATGTGCCATTTGAGTGTCACAAGTCAGGCAAGTTAGGGCATTTGAAGTTTAATCGAAGATACGTTATACAGACTGATGAAAGCAGATAGCGACTGGTATTCAAAAAAATCAAATGTTGAAAAGTCGGTGGGTTCTTTTTGAGGTATATTAAGGAATTAACAGACAGATGGACTGCCTGACTCATCACTGCAAATGGACAAGAGTAGGGTATGTGATGTTGGTAAACAGGGCGTACAAAATCAAAAACTAGAATAAGGAAAGAAAAAAAGAAAACTTGAATGCGTAACAATGGAGCCGGAAAGAAATTAGAATTCGATGCAGGAAACTCAGTAAGAACATACGAGTTGGTAACGTCTATATGTCAGTGTCAGGGAAAAGGAGAAGAGTTACAGAGAAAACGGAGAAGGATACCGCGGGTCGTCAATTCGTTAAAAATCGTCTCGTCATTACTTCTTCAGTCTTAGGTGGAGAGGATCTCATGACCTTCGTCAGGGATACTGGCGAGGCTCTCCGGTCGGACCTTAGGACCGGAAATCGACTCGAGGAGGTTAACCATATCTTCGATCTCGTTTACGTTTCCGATATGTGTTTTTGGCATAATTTCAGGCTCATGACCACCATTGACGTGAGCCATCTCCGCCTTGTCAACGTGTTCAAGGAGAGCATCATGCGATCCAAATATTTTGCCGGGATAAACAACACCTGCCTCGTTGTTCGCTTCTACGGTTTCCCCATTCAAATCTCCATCGATGGTGATAGCTTCGGCATCGGTTTGGATAGACATTGCAGGGCAACTACTTCCTCCTTGCTCAGGGAGTAGTTTCTCCGAGCTGATGGCATCCTCAAGGATTTCATCGATGTGATTATCGTCAACTTGATGTTCGCTTTCCTCCGGCGGAACAACTATGCCCTCAGATATCGATTTTGGCTCGGTTGCAGCAGCAATCTCAGGTCCAGTGGCAGCAGCTGCGGCCTTTTTGCCTGTCAGGGCTATGCCTACTTGCTTTGTAGCACTGGTCTTGAGTTTTATTGCCGGTGTTCCACGTGTTGCTGAAGCAGTAGATTTTGTACTCGCGTGAGGTATGGCAGTCGTTTGAGTCCGCATTCGGGACAGCGAAGCGGCAGTAGGTTTACTCAATCGTTCTGCGGCGGCACTGCTCAATGCAGCCTTCTTTGGCGATGAGGAAACTAAAGACTGCTGAGCGTTACGCGACTTTGCCAAAGAAGCCGCAGTTGGTGCAAACAGACCCGAAGATGGCGTCCTCGCCTGTGTCGAGGATGGAGTTTTGGGTCGAGCTGAGGTTGCTGTGCGCGCAATGCTGGCAGAAGTGGATGGAGGATGGGTAAGTTTGGTGACAGCTTTACGCGTAAAGACAGACGGATTGCTGGGACCTGTGTTCTGTGGTTTGATAGGGTGGGAAGCTGGAGCCGCAGCTGGACGTATACCTGTAGATTTAAGAAGGGTTCGCCCAGGTGTCATTGTAGATGTCCTTCCAGTAGCTTGCGCAGGAGTTTTGGCTGGTGGTGGTTTGGCAGTCGTGAGCGGCTTCGCAGTTGTAGGTGTTCCTGCAGTCGCCGCCGCCGATGCGACGACATCGATACTAAGCTGCTGCTGAGGAGGCGTTGTGATGACATGTTTCAACTTGTCAGGATTTGACGACATAGTGGAATGGGACCGAGGAGTCAATGAGGCATCCTCTGTGACATCAGCTGCGGGGATGGCTTCAGCAGACGCAGCCTGAGCTAATGCCAGGCTATGGGCAAAAGATGAAGACGGAACGGTAATAGGTGGCTTAACATCAGGACTAGTGGATTTTGGGGGCCATTCGCGCCGTTCCTTGGCCTCCTCTTTTGCGGAGTCCCCAGATACATGAGAAGTGGCACTCAAGCTCCGAGCAGATGCTGGGGATGAGGAGGGCTGGCGCTTGACTTGGTTCTCAAAGCGGCCGATGAGATTTGCCACGCTTCCACGAGGGCGCTCGTCTGGCAACGGCCTGCAAGGCAATCAGATACGTGTCGAATAGCAACAGCGTATTCCGTGTGTATACGTACATTTGCGAAGATCAGAGTAATAGAAAGATTATGCTTGTGAATCGATCCGAGAGAAGATGTAGAGAAAGGAATGAAATAGAGATACAAAGGTGATTGGAAAAAGGAAGTTGAAATGCAAGCTGCTATTCGCAACCTCTGATCCTCCTCGGCTACTTCATAATACGATCGAGAGAGCCGTCATGGCAACCACCGTCTTACTTCTTTTCCCAGCTGGTGCCCAAAAGGTCCCCTCCAGAAATGTGACGCTCCTCCTACCTCTACAACTCTCAGCCGTTCGCTGCTCGAAACCTCCTCAAGACTTTTTTCCCATTCTCTATATTTTTCTATGCTCGTGAATTCGTCTTGGTCTCCAAATACAACGAGCACATGGGCATCCGCGTTCTGGACAAGTTCTCGTAGTTTCGCATTGTACCGACCAGTGTGAAACAATGTCAACCAGCCCCTCGGACTTAGAGGATACGAAATTAAAATGTGTGTAGTCTTAATGGATGGCAGGATAGGGTGCAAGGAGGTGATGAGGGAACCATATGAATACCCCTGTTGATCATCCTTGAGTGTTTCACAGGGTCTGTATGAAACTTAAGAGGCGCCCACCACGAGAACGAGTGACTCGATATCAACAATCTGTCCAACAGCCCAGGTAACCAAGTCCTCAAGATCCTTTGCTTCACTGAAGCCGGTGAAAGACGCCCATCCAGTGGATCGTCCAACACCTCTTGAGTTATATCTCAAGACGTGATAATTTTCGGCGTGCAAATGAAACACGAGTGACCGAAGGACGCTCCAAGCGACAATTCTTAGACAAAAAACAAGTAAATTAAATAATGCCAGTGTACATACGGGTCGTCCTTTCTACCACCTAACCAGGACCACGGGTGGAGACAAATCGCCAGTTTTCTGGTTTCTAAGCGAGACGGAGGAGCGTCAAGTTCAACTTCGAGAGATATTCCAGAGGGAAGTTTGACTAGCTGGGTCATATTATAGACGACCTTGTAGTACTAAAGCAAGTTGTACCCTCGGCTATTAGAAGTTTCGAAGTACTTTGATTCTTTACTCACGGCATGCTTTTGGTATTGAAGCAAAGGATATAAAAGATTGATTTCAAGGAAGAGAAAGAATACCTCTCACGTGAAACAGACCAAGTCTCTTGAAGTTGAAGACGCATACAGTAACACTGGCATTGCACCGAGTCAAACTCTTTCTTTCCTATACCTTGTCGATGGGGAAACCACAGGGTGAACGAATACTAGGAATGGGTCTTAATGACTTCCAAATATGCAGGATCGGGAAGAAACTAGGCCGATACATAGATAAATCCAAAGCAAATAGCAAAGGTACAAGTGCGTAGAAAGACATAACAGGATTGACAAAATTCATGCCCAGTTATCAACAAGAGAGTCCCGCATCTCTCCAATAACTGCTGATGAATCGTGGCCTTGTAACTCTGTAAAAACAACGGTCAGGAATGAACATTTGAAAACGCGAGAATTAGACGCACTGAAAGCTGCTTCAATGACACTTATTTCTGTCGCTGTCGTCTCGAGGCCAGTAAACGCACACCAGTCGTTCACCACTAGCCCGGCACCAATCACATCAGAACCACGATTTACTGTTCCGGCCTAGAAAAGCAATCAATACTCGCAGCAGCGAAGGCAACAGGACGATTGTATACGCACAACCAATGGAACCTGGAGTAAACTACTCAGCTCATCCTGATCTTGTATACTTGTTTTCGGATGGACAAGGCCACCCTGATTGGTGATCGCACAATAGCTTCCAACAAGGACATTGTCGGCGATCATCTGCCTAAACACTTCAACCTTCAAGACATCCGCGATAATCTCTTCCGTCTCCCGATCAACATCTGGATGCACAAGGGCAACATAGTCGTTACACGCAATCACATTCCCGAGAGCAGACAATCGTTCTTCCACCCGCTGGATCGCGACAGCGTCGGGCAGGGAATTTCGTAGATGTTGTAATTCCTGATCGCTTGTTGTCGATGGTACAAGGAGTCCGTGTCGATTTCCTATGCCATGTCTCAATAAAAACGATAGACAAAAAAGAAATTCTACGCACCTGCGGTCAATCGACCGACTATGCGCGTTCCTCCGATGCTCGTATGTACTATAGGAATGACGTCGCCGAGCTGGCTCTCAAACGCAGAATAGAAGTTGGTGCTGCCTTGAATTGCAGCCAGACAGTAGCTGTTGGTGAGTTTTGCGAAGACACCGATGTCGCTGTGGTTTTCGAACTGGATACCTAGATAAGATAAAATTTTAGACGAAAATTGAATGAGAAAACAAAAATCGTACGTGTGGCCATGATTCGTGAAATCTAATACAAGTGTTCGTGAGGTTTCTGGGTACTCTGAAAAAGAAAAGGTAGTGTGTCTTTTCGCGAAAGAAGGAAAAAGTTGCGACTGCTGACTGATCGAGAGAGAAGGGTCGTTTTTGAGATCCTGGTCCAAGTCACGACATGTCACAACCGGTACCGCAGTTCACATTTTTCAACAACATCTGCGTCTCTCTGACTAGTCCAACAAATGTTCCGGAACGCACGGAATGCAGTACGACGCGTGCGCTCTTCAACTACGATTCCATGTACAAAATGGCACCGAATAAAGCCACGGGAACTCAGATGGTACACAGAGAAGGCATCAGAGCCGAGATATCCCCCTTCAGTATCACCTCTTGAAAAAATCATTCTGGATGGTATCAAGGCAGGACATTCCAATTTAGCCGCGTTGTAAAAGCTTATGTAGCAAATAGGCAACTGGCCCAATATCATTTGCGACGTACATGCAGACATGCCTTACTTTCCCTAATCTTGGGTACTACACGAATCCCGAAAATTCAGTTTTCGGTGTGCGTGGTGACTTCATTACGAGTCCTGAGATAAGCCAGGTTTTTGGAGAGGTGGGCTTTTCTTGAACATACTTTGAATGTCGAATTACAATCTTGCCCCGTAGTTGGTCGCCATATGGTTATTGCAACAGTGGATCAGTGCCGGGAGACCAAATGCAATTCGCTTGGTTGAGCTTGGGCCCGGCAGAGGAACATTGATGGATGACATTTTGCGTGTCAGTGCCATCTCATGTGTCCTTTTCTAACCTTACCTCATTTCCTTAGGTTGTCTGTCGCACAGCTCTCAAAGAAAACAACGGACAAAAGTCTGTTCAGCTCACAGAGATAAGCCTCGTGGAAGCTAGCCCAGCAATGCGCGCGATTCAAGAGGATAAATTACGTGACTTCGTGAATAGAGCTGGGTGCGAGTTGAACTGGCACGATACGCTCTCTTCAGTCAAACCTTCGGACGCGTTTACCATGGTCGTCGCGCATGAATTCTTCGATGCTCTTCCTTTCTACCTTTTACAAGTAATGTTCTTCCTTCTTCCTTTTTCTTCACTAACAGTATCTTGCTTCTTAGAAATCTCAAGATGGATGGCGCGAAGTCATGGTCGCATCCACCCTTGAACCTATTAAGGATCCTCGTTCACATTCTGACACTGATATTGACACGCATCTACCCTCCTTAACTCCATCCGCCCAGGATGGCCCACTTTTCCAGCGCGTGCTCTCGCCGACTTCTAACTCTGTGTCTAGATCCGTGTTTAATCTCTCACCACATTTGGCAGACGTTGCTGAAAATCTTCCCATCGGCTCATTCCTCGAAGTCTCAGTCGAATCCTATTTGAATGCTGCAGCACTCTCCCAGCTCATAGGCCGACCGAAACTTTTAGGAGAACAGCAAGTAGTCAATGCTAACCCTCCTCTGATAGGCGGAGGCTGTGGTCTGATTATTGACTATGGGGATAATAAAGTGTTCGGAAACTCGTTCAGGGTTTGTGTCACACTTACTGCATCCAGTTTTACACTGATAGCTCGTACCCTAGGCCTTCAAGGGCCACAAGATAGTTGACGTCTTCCACCAGCCAGGAGAAACTGACCTTACGGCCAATGTTGATTTCGCGCTCCTCAAACAAGCTATGGGATCTCAAGGAACGTTATAAACCTTTTTCTGCCTAAATGACTTACTGACGACCTTTGCTAGTCGACAAGCACGGCCCTATGATCCAGGCCGACTTCCTCAACAAGATGGGTTTGACATACCGTGTCATGGCACTCTTAGGTCAAGCTAAGGATAAAGAACGCCGTTCTGTGATTTTTGATGCGTCCCAGAGGCTTGTAGATCCAGCCGGGATGGGCAAGGAGTACAAAATTTTTGGCTTCACGAACATTAAAGGATCACCTCCTGTATATCCTTTTGATGAGAGACTTCTATCATGACAGATATCGCATTCTGAGAAGCATATAGCAATTTATACGAATCTTCATTGTGATTACGAGAAGCAAGAAAAGTGGATCAATTTCCGAAGGATTCGTGAACCATGTAAAGAGCTCGAGTTTGCATTTCAATGTCGATAGTCTCGCTCGGATCGCCTATGATTGTTTGAAGCTGAGTGTCGTCTGTGCCTTGAACGTGGGGATCGAGACCGAGAGCTTCGTCGTCTCTGTTCAGAATCATCCTTCCGTCTTTCACCACGATAATTTGACCATCGTTCTTCCAAGCCGATGCCGGCTAGCTCTGTCTCATAGACTGCCGTTTCAGCCTTCTCGACCTTCCCCTGTCGATCCTCCATTGGTGCAGACCGCAGAGAACCTCTTATCTCTGTTTCTTTCTCCACTTCATTCTTCACCGCCTTCCCTTTCTCCTTCCTTCGCTTCCACATAAGTTTATCAACGCAACGCTTGCACAACACTATTTTGACCAATGCAGATTTGTTCTCGCCGTGCTCTTCGTATGCAAAGGGGAGTTCCAATGTTGTAAGTGAGGGTGCGGGACCTGCGGAACGCTGCAGGTACTCTGGCAGCGCATGATGATATCCGCAGCGCGTGTTTCCACAAGTCGTTTCGCCGGCACCGGATAGTACCTCATTCTCCGTGCGCCATCGAAGTGCGAACTATGTTTTTAACATGAGTATGTAATAAAACGTTAGAGAAAAATGTATAGGTAAACTAACGTTGCCTGACTTGTAGTGCTTGAGATCGCAGACAGCGAATTCACGGTAGAGGCTAGCATAATATTTTGAAGCTAATTGTTCGTCCCATGACTGATTCTGGACGTTTGAGGCCTCATGATCTTCGTCGCGAAGAAATCTTATTAGTTTGTCAACCTCCCCCACTATGAAAGAATTTCCGCATGTAATTACCTATGTGCGTTTCTAAGGATTTCGAATTCGGTCAAGCCGGTACGTGGTAGAGACTTGGACGTGGTTCCATGTTGGTATAAAGCCATGCGCAGGCCTGATGACTTATATGGTTCAGGACAATTCACTAGTGACGCCCGAAATCAGTAGCGTGAGAAGATCCGTTCATTTATCAATCTCACAGAAAATACTAGTTATCAACTTTTTCGTTCATTTGTAATGCGTTAAGTATATTATCCAGTCTCCAGCGTATGTACGTGCCCATTCAGTCAGATCGTGATCAGGATACCCGGACGAACACGAGAAGAATGATGCTCACAGGAAGAAGTCTGCGTACTGGACCGAATCTATGAATCACATGGCAATGTTTCGTGATTGGACTGGTCATAGATCTAAGCACTTCTGCTTCCTTGTAATTGAAGAATGCTCAAGCTCCTATGATAGACCTGTTCCAATTGCTTAATTGGCTAATCGAGATTCGGTAAGTATGCTGCACTATGTCTCGCGGGTAGTACTACTACAAAGTGAACCGTGTCAGCCTAATGCGATAAACTCGAAACCTTCCACTCTTTTGTCTCTTTTTTCTCATCTCTCACTCTCTTTGCCTTTCGTGGCAGTTGACGTTCCCAGATTCCTCCATATCCCTGGCCTCAACCACATCACATCGGCGGCATACCCTGGCACGTGTCTATTCCGGCTTGCAAAAGGACTTAAGCTGCCCGTTTAGGTGTGAATCAGGGCAAGTATGGTAGCGGTAAAACGAACGGTCCTTGATGACATGGGAAGCCCCCAGCCTTTCAAACAGAATTATTTTGCTTCTACTCCCCTACTTACTTCGATGGTGACCTCGTTGAAGTCGAAGAAATCCCGCCTAAAGTTGTCATCCTTGAACTGTAGGCTAAGGGTAGAATCTGGTAATCTCAGTCCTGGCGGGGTCAAGAATAAGGATCATAATACCGCGTATCCCAATCCCTCACCAGGCTCTAAGCCAGAAGAAATGAGGTATCTACGCCGTTCTCAAGTTTACAGTCACTCAAGGGTATCATACAGAGGGACAGAGAATTATGCTCGCAGGTCAGCCGTTCTGATTCGTCACTATCCCTTAGTAGTATCGATCGAATTGTCAGGTCTGAAACGACTCAGCAAAATTTGAATAAGTCCAAAACGATTTCACGGCTGCTGTCTTCCAAGTTCCTTATGCGTTCACGTACCACCTCCCCGAAACCATCTCAGCCGTTACTTCGATCCCCCACCAGGATCGTATCCGCTTTTGGCTCGAAGGAAACTCGCGACGCAGCACTGCGGGAGCGAGGCCTATTACCACCTTTAAAGCCTAATGTAGATCTCAGTCTGGTGGAACGGGAGCGTGATCGTCACCTTCCTGTTCTGACACCCCCTCATGACGGAGAGGTGTTCGCAGTTGATGGGCAAGGCAGCAAAATATCAGCGGCAGCGAAAGTGAAGCAAGATTGGGAAACCAAGTATGGAGATGGCAAAGGACTCGAGCAGATGAGAGGTTCCATAATCGGAGACTTGACGCCGCCTCCGATGAAGGATGTCCCGCTATCTGCGAATGTGTGGCCCTCGGCTTCTCTTGAGCAACCTTCCACTTGTTGTGAAGTGCCGAATCTGTCACCAATTGCGACCACCTCTACACCATTGATCAAAAGTACGCCCACCCCCTCGAACTCTTTGTCGAACAATTTGGGTGATTACGACTTCCCGATTAAATCGCGACCGCCTTTTTCATCCACTGAACCTTATCTTACTCCTTTGCCTCCTTCTCCCTCATCTTCAAGTTTTTCAAACTCTCATGAGGAAAAATTCATGGCCTCTTTATCTCTATTGCAATCTTCTGGATTTGGTACTTCTTCAGCTAGTCCAACTGTATCGATAACGCCGCCGGTCATTCCGCCGCTCCATAGCTTGACAGGATCAGAGTCCTTGCTTTTGACGCCTGTTTTTCATGCTGCATCTCCTGCTATGACAGCTCCGCATGTCACATCAATCACTACGTCTCCCGATTTATTCGAGAATGACGATGTCCTCATGACTGCAAGTCCCGTTGAGACTCCTCTTATGGGTCATAATTCTGCCTCCAGTTGTCCTCGTGATTCCGGCCACTTTGAAGTCACCCTCACTCCATATATATCCGCCGCTGGATCCACAGATCTACCGAAAGGGAGACTACGGAATTTTACTGACCCCGCAGACCTCAGGACACATCAGGTTGAGCCTTGCAAGTCGTCGTCTTATACCTTTAAGCGCTTCACAGATTTTCCGCCGAGCATCAACTCACAACGTCGCTTGTCAATACGCGCTTCATTGAATAACTTGCGACGTTCTCTTGTAGGCACTCTTTCGCGTGCTAAATCGGCAAGATTTGTCGTCAGGACGGATACAAGTTTTAATCCACCGTATTTACCTCCGTCTCCTACACCTCCAGTGACAGGCATCGTTCAAGCAGGTGTTAGTCAGGCTGCTGGCCTCAGGGAGTCTCCAACACAGTGTCCGGCATCGCCGGAGTTAATGCTCAGGGTTTCAGTCTCGCCAACATTGTATTCAAGGGGAACCATCGTGGCGGAGACGAACAATATCGAGGATGAGGAGTCACGCCGCATGACGGAGCTCGCATTCTTGGGATAAAAGTTGTCTTATACTATCTTGAATTAGACTATCCGTGACATTCTTTTATCTCACTACGAAAACTTTTTTAATCCAGGATCATCAGCCTCGGTGGCGCATCGTACATTATCAACTGGACATCTAGTAATATGTAATATAAAGCAGATATTAAGAGTATACGACTCCGTCGTTCAGCGATAAAAATACATCAAAGGAAGTTTGACATGTTACTAGATTCAGCAAATTTTGGTTCCGCCGACCCGCTGATCGTCTGTCTCTTGGCAGTCTGTGCCTTGAGCGGAATCAAAATACCTCAAGATTCGAGAACATATGGGTTTTGTGAACATATCCTGGATCCGTCTACAGTAGTGCCTGCCCATTGGCTGGGTACCGGGTAACAACACCATGTGGATGCTCATGCTGTCAACCACCAAACTTTGTTGAACGTCGGCTGTCTCCGTCCTTGTTTTTGCTTCCGTCAACAACCATTATCGTAAATGACGAACTAAGCGCCTCTCGGGCTACAAATCATGGAGGAGATTGGGACGCGTAATCATATGCAGTTACCCCCTTCTGTTTCGTGCAGTCTGCAAGGTTGGTTCATGGGAAGCCATAGCCTTGCGTGAGGCACGTTTCTAACTGTGTTTATTAGGCGAACTACTTAGTACCTCCGTCTCCTTACTTCTTATCTTCAGTAACGCTCTCCAGCGAGTTCATTGCTAGAGAAGTCAACTGCCATCGCGGCCCGCCACACGACTATGGCACAGCAGTTTTCACACGAGATATTTTCCATGATCATCGACAACCTCCAAGCCGAGGTCAGTACACTCCGAAGAGTTTCATTCGTTAACAGGGCTTTCGCGGCCAGTTCCCGTCCGTATCTCTGGCGTCGAGTCATACTTAGGGATCAGCAGAATGCGGTGTCCAACCATGTTTCGGCGTGTGCAGAATTTTATGAGATCTTGACCAGAGGAGTATTAACCCCTGCCGTGGGGGATCTCGTGCGGGAGTTCTGTGTTGATGACGCAGAACTTCCTTCTACTTTATCCTCAGACATACATCTCCCCCTTATCTTGGACCGCCTCGGTAATTTGGCCAGGCTCGACATCTTCAATATGTCTTGGCCTACCGACAATAACCATCCATTACTCACTTCAATAAGGAGAATTCTCCGGTCTGCGAGCCTGGAAGGTCTCACGATTGTATCATTGGACAGATCAGCTTTGCCTACTTATTTGATAGGCGACTGCCTAGCTGTTAGGACTTTACGGCTCAGAGGCAATTACATCCTCGAGGATTCTCGAAACGGTCCGACCATACAAGGTATTGCGACACATGCACCGTGTCCTCAAAATCTGATCCTTGATCTTGACCCATCCATCATGGAGGACGTGTGGCCACGCCTGGATACCTCTAACCTCCAATCACTCGTCATTCAGCTCCCAGCCTTTGAAGAGAACATGCTGATAGATGGCCACACCCTTCAATGCCTCGGATTGAATTATAGTAAGTGCATGTGATGTACCGAGTCTGTGATGATTCATCCTGAGTTACAACATGCAGTGGAAGACGGAGCAGAATGTCCATACCCCAATTTTAATTCATTGGCTAATCTTAGGCAGCTCTTCATAGCCTTTCCAACGTGGCTTGAAGCTTGGCCAGAAGGCTTAGCCGACTTACTCGAGTTCCTTAACCCTCTGATGCAGAACGTTGAGCAAGTCCACCTCTATCTGATTCTCGAGCCAGCCGACACCCTCGTCAACGAGGATGATCAGGATAGGCATCAGCCACAGCATTTTCGAATTTTAGACAGCCGGCTCGCCCGTTTACAATCACCAAGGTTATTCAATGTTCATATCGCATTGTACCCGAATTCCGATCCAGTTACCAATGTACGAGGCGGAGAGAGAGTGACAGCAGAATTGCCGTTTACACACGCGCGTAACATTCTTACTGTCGACGTCGTTGCGGGTGAGTAGTCGGAAGTTTTTACCTAGGGCCAGAACTGACGTGAAGAACTTGCAGAGCTGCCTTGGGAAAGCATGTTTCGAAGTTAGAGACGAATTTTCCCTGCCTTGCTTTGTCACTTTCCCTACAATGATGACCCTGCTGTCAACGTTAAGGCAGGTTGTTGAACTTTTGTACCATCTCCACTCGTGATCTTTGTCTTAATCATCATTACTTCTTTCTCATGTTATTCCATGCCGATCCTTCTTCAGCAGTGGCGCAATGTCAGTTTGCCACATGTGATGTAATTTCAAATTTGCAGATTAAACTAGAATCCCACGGACAAACACTTTTCCGGAGTCCGGAACAAATGGACTCAGGTATGGAACGTGGTAAGGTATGGAGCGTAATATGGTATGGGAGCTACTTCACAACACTTGCAGCCTTTCTCGTATTTCCATGAATAAAGTACCAGATGGAAGGTTATAAGCTGCCTTGCTGATTGCTAGTTAGAGAGGAGACAGTGGTATCGAGTTAGGCTGTTGCGCAGTTTTAGACGATACAAGGTTTATGTCATCCAACATGTAGTATATTTCTCGGAAGAATGAACTCTGATCGCTGGAAATTCAGTAATATGAAGGAATATATGTGTAAAACAAGGCTCATTTTTAGAGCCCATCATGCATCTCATGAGATTTATTTTGGCTTTCATAGTTCGATGCATACGTAAATATATCAAAGACTCCTATCTCTCATATTTATATGCGATCCATTCGGTATAATAACCAAGCTAAAGGTCGTATTGCGTCTCCAACTTCCATTAGACATATACGACAAAAATCTCATCAGGAAGACTTTGTATATTATGCAAAACATCCGCTCACTGAACTCTGTCCGACACATCACTCGAGCTGAGAGGTCCATATTTCACATCCATACACGGTGTTCGCGATACGATTACGGGCGCAAATATAGTACTGGCATTGTATCAGCCGAGAATCGGGAGTAGTTATGAATGTACAACGGAGACTCACGTATCAGCGTATTG
This sequence comes from Termitomyces heimii, assembly GCA_003313675.1. Classification (NCBI taxonomy): domain Eukaryota; kingdom Fungi; phylum Basidiomycota; class Agaricomycetes; order Agaricales; family Lyophyllaceae; genus Termitomyces; species Termitomyces heimii. The sequence goes on along the minus strand of QLON01000427.1, from coordinate 56,038 downwards.
CTCATACCTCAGCAATTTTTCCAAGCCTTCAACATAGTTCAATAGCATATGACAAAACCGATAGATCGGAACCTTTACTGAACTCCCTGTATAAAAGATGCTCATACCTCAAGTTGCTGTAAGAACAGGTACCGATCTTCATTAGTTTAAATAGACCTTGCTATGATGAGTCTGCTGGGTTTAAAGTCGAAGGAGCACGAGTTCCCCCACATAAAACGCGTTTAGAAGTTTCCATCAGGAGAAGACAAAGTGATATTAAACATCGATACGCATTGTGGTGGTGAAATGCGCAGTTCAGATACTACCTGCTGATCAGGCTCGTGTACCGCAATGGTTCCGGTTGGAGAGGAAAAGGCTCTTCACATAATTCAATCATGACCCCGTGGACTTTGAAGTAAAAAAGGGGTCGAAGTACGGAAGGTGCCGAATTTGCGGCATGTGCGAGCAAAAGCTTAGTTTATACGTGGCAAGGTCAAACGCAAGCGATGGCCGAGGAATCCATATTACTGAAACTTGAGTCATCAACCTGTACGTTATGCTGAATCGCTTCATTCTTCTGGAAGATAAGACTGACAGCATTTGCGAATAGCTATCTTCACGGAGAAGCATCCGGCTCTGTAATAGTGGGATGAGGTTTCCAGGCATGCGGTTTAGGCGAGCCGTTGGAGAATTCTCAAGACTCTGGCTGACCCTGAAGGGAAGAAAGACGAGTTTTTGAAAGGTACAAGTACAGGAGCTTTGGAGACTTCCTATTTCACATGCCAGGATCTCAGATGAAGTCTCATGTCCATTCATAGTTTGTTGGTACTCTGAAGCTGGCGTCAAAATGATTATAAACTGATCGGGTGATACCAGATAGGGAATAAATTCACAGTGACTTCATGCAGCCATTATGTCAAGACACAGAAGTATCGGTGGAGACAAGCCCAGCCGAGCAATATCATGCCTGGAATAATACTTACCCAATGACTAGAAACGCAGGAAAAATCAAAGAAACTTAAGCCACGAAGCCTCGCCTGGGTGAACCTCGGGCTCTTATAAACATGAACAAAGGCTTCTTTGACAGTAAAGGTAGAGCCCTGAACAGAATCGAGTCAAATACTGGATATGCCTTCCTTTTGGAGAAGCTGATCTGTGGGGGAAGTGGATGTGATCGAGGGAAGTCGTTTTATTACCGAGAGGACTCACTCAGCTGGCGAAGTCAAATTTGGGGCGCAGCACATGCTAGACCACGGGTCGCTAAAAGAGCTGGGTAAATCTAGACTGATATGATATGGAAGCTGATGCATCCATGTCGAGGCTTATACACTGGATCTAGATCGGCATATTGCGAGCTAGATCAAGTTTGTTTCAAGTGCGAGAATATTCGGCAGAACGCGAAATACAGAGATATGTGCGCATGGTCTCCTCAATCAACCACAGGAAAATCAATCAGAGAACGGCATTTGCTTCCCAGTCCGTGCGTGAGGATATTTAAGTGAAATACAGTAGTCGCGAATTCAGTGGACACTAAATAGAGTCAATGTATGGGATGGATTCTCGGATTCATAAGCACGTGGATCTGGAGCATATATAAGCCATTCCAGTCGAATACCTTCTTCTTACCATCCTTCATTGTCTCCCCAATCAAGTGTATATAATATGTCTTCTAGCAACACCAATCCATCTGATTTCGTCAAGCATTCTGACCCCATTGCAATAAACACTTCTGGCCGTCGTGGACGTTCTGTCTCAGTTTCCTCGGGCTCATCTAGCTCAGAGGGCTCCCCGCCTGACCTTCGTACTCCAGCCTCTGCCTCTGCCTCGAATCGTTCAAGCCTTCCGACTTCAGGAACGTCACCTATTCTATCATACTTTTTGGCCCAATCGCCGGCTAAGTCGCCGGCTAACTCAACCTTTCCGTTCAATCGTAAATTCGGGCCACCTCCTGTTTTTGAAGGTGATTTGTGCAATGTAATACATTACCGCCTATATACTCAAGGTGCATATTCAAGAGGATGAGCCTGAGGTTCCCGTTGCTGCGCACGCTCGACGGACGAATACCGCCGTCGCGGGCCGATTTTCACAACATCAGCCGAATATCATCCCTGATCCTCAGCTCGAGCGGGGCACAGGTCTTCTTCGAAGGCTCTCTTTGAGTAATGGAGCTTTTGTAAAAGTGAGTCCGTTTCGTCTGTCTACAATTCCCCTTGTCCATCATACTCATTATCATCACTGTCAGCCTCCTGCTAACAATGAAGGTCGCTTACCGCCTTCTCCGCCTCCAAACAGTGCCATCAGCCCCATATCCAAAAGTCTTCCTTTTGTCCAAAACGCAAGGCCACGACGTTCTGCCACTATCAACGAGGGCACAAAGCCTCTTCGGGCACCTTCACCTATGGGCGAACGTATTCTGAAAGGCCACTTTGATGGTTTCAATTAATCCACTACGCTCATTCATTGTTCAAATTTCACTCCCTTGAAGGTTATGGAGATTGCTTGATGCGTGTTAGGTATCCTCACGTTTCTTCGTTCGCAGTGCCATAGCGGCAATTAAACATCGGTTTCTTCATCATTGAGTCCTGTGAAAGGACTAACTATCAAGACATTAGTGTTCTTTCTTGCCGTCAACCTCCATTCTACATTTGTATCACGATGTTGTACATTGATACTCGTTATCCTGGTACGCTAAGCTTCTTGAGCATGTGACTCCTTTCTATTCTCGTTTCTGGCTTTGCAAAAGCAAAGAAATGTACGTACTGCGTTCTTCTGGCTCCTTAAACACTTGTCTGAATACAGAAACTTCTCAGGAAATCTTGACACGTGGACGTTTTGATATTGACCTTGCGCTCTTCCTCGCCATGTGTAATACTGCTACAAATTCACAAAGTCACAAAGTCACAGTATGTCAATAAATTATAAGTAGAATTAGTCCCATCGTATGCCTAGTTTATGAAATTATCTGCCACGTGGGTTTGCTCGTCGTGGAAGGAATAAGTGGTTCGCTTCTACGACCTATGCGGCGGCGCGTGCAGTCAAATTAACTACTGGCATGGGACGCTTTGAGAAAACGATTTTCCGTTTGACCAAGGCTATCATGTTCCACTCCATCGCAGTTCTGGAGATTGTTTGCTGATCCTCCTGATCATGATGCAAGATTTCGACGTCCTCATCGTTCTCATCTTGCCGTACTGTCTGCGAGAGGGTCACATTGGACGCGGTCCGAGATCGAAGAAGGACCGCAAGTGGCTTAGCAATGTTAGTTATTTTTCCTTCCAAGAGGTGGTGACCAATGAGCAAGGTAGATTTGTTCTTTATCGGAGTGTTCAAGAGAGGATTGGGGATAGCATCAAGGCGGTTAACCAAGGACACGTTAGAAGTCTTATAAAGTTAGAAACCTCGCAGCGAAAAGAGCTTACCGTGGCTGCATCAACCTTGAGCTTACCTACTAACTTTCCGTCCTGCTCGCTGGGATGATCAAACTCCACATCAAGGGCTCCTTGAAGCTCAATGAGCACGACCTCGTCATGCGAGATTTTTGCGAGACCCGGGGGAAGCTTTAGGTTTGAAGACGAAGACACCACATTGATGGGTATGATCATGACGAATGTGCAAGGACGGATGATAATGATAGGGGAAGCAGCACAGATAGAGCTGTCAGATACTCCAGGAGATGGGAGATGCAGCGAGAAGACGCGACGCGTTATTTGTCTCGTATTTACAACACCATCATTCTCACATTGTGCACGGGTGGGTCTAATATATTAAGCTTTGATGAAACTCACATCCCTCGACCAGATATAACATGAAAGTATTTAATTATTTCTACCCACCACAACCTCTACTGTAATATCGTAAACTTGAGGGTGGAAAATCGCCGAACTCCCAACTATAGCATTCCTTAGAATACATCAGATTCCTCCTCGACTCATTTTCTGGTATGAAAACTTACCACACAGTCATCTTCCATTTTAGGCTCCGGCACTTCTCTGCCTATCTCCACACTTGGGGCCCAAGGTTGGGAAAGTAATTTTTCAATAACATTAATAATCCCATGGGTACGAACATCTACTGTCCATGACAGATTTGACACCGTGTCGTAAAAGATTGTTTTGCCAAGATGACATCTAGTGTGAAATTAGATATGAAAGTTGATTGAACAAATACAAAAGATCAAAAACCTTGTTTCCATCGCATACCCAGCGAGGGCGCAGGAAGACAGTACTCCATTACAAGTCCCCATTGCTATTGGATCAGCGGAGTGATAAACATGCGTGATATGGAGCGTGGAGGGCTGGATAATGGAGTTCGAGAGGTGAATAGCGATCATTATATGATTGTAGAACCCACTGGAGAAGGTAGATGTAGGCGACGCGCCGCCATACGTTCTCCGGGTGATTCAAAAGCGACTGTCGGAGCACCAAAAGTTGCACCGAGGAGGCTGGCAAGAGCGCCACCCAGGGAATGCCCAATGACCCAGATATTTGAATTTGGGCTGTAATAGATCAGCATCTCCCTACCTTGGAGACTTCGTGAAGAATGACCTACTCACTACATATATGTGAGGTTGTTGTATAGATTCTACCGACAGATAGATCATTTCAAAAACGTGTCAAACTTCGTCATATCCACCTACCGTTCCAATAGGATAAAATAGACTCTCTTCTATCAAAGCCTTGTCTAAGCATTCCGTGTCACACTTCCATCCCCCACGATAGCATCCGCATACTGTTGTCCAAGTCCAGTCTATGCGTGCGCAGCAGCAGCTAAATAATAGATTGTCGTTGAGTTTGTCCTTCTTAGCTGTGGGGCCACCACCACCAAATATACCAGCAGAAGTTCCCTTGATAGATAAGATCACAGTCTGGTTATCGGGAGTCGCGAAAACATGCCCTCGAAAGCCATCAGCGTCAGGTTCCCAGCCAAAGGGGTAACTCTGAGATGAAAGCGTTCGGTAATGAGGCCGACATGGGGAGCAAGGGGTAACTCACGTCTTTCCAACCTTCCCCGAGGTCATACCATTCGGGATCGTTTGGCGAAATATAAGCATTGTTAGTCATCTTTGCAAGTTCCAAAAGTGTCTGTCGATTCTCCACATCTGGAGCAACGATCTCTTCTTCGTCCCACCAAAATGGTTGGCTGCGACCCAAATACAACGAACGGGTACGTGCTTCGTAGAACTCCTGAAAAGATGGCGGCCGGAAAGAAGTTATTGTGCGTGTTTGAATCGTATATGAATCCGAGTTTGATTCATGAGGACGGATATCTACAGCTTGTGGTTGCACATCAGAAAATGCAACATCCGCAAATCGAGAAACAGCATGGAGCTGTCGTAACCGAAACTGTATAGTTTGAGAAGCGGTGTCAACTTTGCCCTCACTAAACCGTATATCAGTGAAAATTCCTGCGAGAAAGACGAGAAAACTCGTCGGAGTAATTGGGAGCATGAAGCATTACCAAGACTGATGCAAGTAGAAACAGAATATGTACGTCATTCGATCGACCCCATAGTGAATTCAGAATCATGCAACGAAAACAAAGGTATGATACAGGAAACTAATGGTAATGTAATACACATTAATGTATTAAGGGATATCTCTAGAACAATGTCAACTTTTAAACTAATTAGTATTCAGAAATTTTCCAAAGTATTATGAAGCGTTGAAGCTCTAACAGCGAATCAAGCCGGTAGTCTATGTATGTGTCATGTTCCACATGGTCAGGTAGAGACGCTGAGGTTCTCCATTGCGAGGCCAAGAGGGTCGACGGCAGATACGTTGGCGTTAAGCATGGGCGGCTGTAATTGTGCGGCCGAGCCGAAAAAGACTTCGGGGCTGGTGCAGGCAGCCACAGCACGCCTCATATGGGAAGTCATAAATGTTAGTCCAACCTGGTAAGCAGCTAGGAAAGAAGCCATAGTCACGAGGGACGTCAAAAGTGATACACAATTTACATACAGTTCATCCACCCAAAGCCCTCACGAGGAACCATCTTGAAATCAATTCCTTGATTACCGTATTCTGCGTCCACTAGATGGGAGAGTTTAACCGCATCGAACTGCGAAAAGGGTAAATATCAGTCATGCATGGGATACTAGAAAAGTGTACGCTGTACCTTCTCTGGCACGACGCCATTGAAATCAACGAATGCAGTTGTCATCCTAAACGTTCTCAACTCTAGTCCTAAGTGAAAAATATTGCGCTCACATATAGAGAAATCTGTACGCGAGGCGCTGCGCTTCTTCCACGTAACCGTAACGCTCGAGTCCTACCCAAATCATGATTTGATGAGGTGGCCTGTCATAGAAAAATGGATCACATTGATCTTCTTAGGAGAAGAGTTTCCAAAACCACAAACCATGCATAACTACAAAGGTGATCAGGCACCGTCTACCTCGAAATGAACAAACTTACGGATAGTCCCACTGACGGTTCGGACGCTCCAAGGAGATCTTTCCACGAGATTCTTCCGTTCCAGAGACAACTCCGCCGAGTACCTCGAACTTTCTCAGAGACTGCGTCCTGTAGAGTTCTTAATCAGGGCCTGTCATGCATATATATGATGTGACGACGTACACAAGCTTCCAACATTGTTCATCACTCGCACATCCGGCCCAAAGCGGCCAAAACGAGGTGACACTCTCGTATAGGATTTGTTTTTCCTTTACGGTATCATAGTCGAAGAACAGATTCTTTTGTTCATTCCAAAGATACTTGTCAATGATGCCTTTCCTAAAATCGGCCCTATCAAACCACTCGTCACTTCTCTGCACTCGACTCCTTGAGCTTTCCCTGTGAGGGTTGGCATACGCTTCCACGGAGGGCGGGAATGGAGCTAGATCAAACTCTTCCTCCAGTTCCAATTCGTCGTCGAAGATCTCCCGAATGGCGGTGCCGATGTCTACTTCATACTTGAACAACAAGGATTGCAAGTCGATTGTGCCGAGATTAGCACAGCGTTTTTCAAATCGGTATGTGGTATCATGGCCTGACTCGCGCACGGCACGGTCATGGAGGAAATATTCATCAAGCTCAGGCTCCTTGATCAAGCCATCGTTGTATTTCTCGCTGAACTCAAGGACCGAAATTCCGTGCTTGCGAGCGAAGGGTTCAAGGACTTGAGTGAAATGAGTAGCCTCAGTCTCAGGAGGAATACCAAGGCCATCGGGGCGGTAACGCGAGAGACCGGTCTTTGGGTCAATCCGTGGCTCTGCGACCCAGATGGTATGATACTCTTTGATAGCGGCTTGGATAGCACGCTTGAGCCACTGACGATTGGCTTCAACATCCGTACGGTCAAGCTGGTTGTAGATCTGAAGAGCCATATCGGTAAGGAAAGGTGGCTGGGTACGACAGAGGTAGTAACTACGGCTTCCATTCAGGATTTTGCCGTAATGCTTGATCTCGAAGATGAAGTGATCAACCATGCCCTTGGCCATAGTCACCTGGCCATCTACGAGAAGACCAAGTGCAATGAAGTAAGAATCCCAATTGTATAACTACGAGCAAAGACAACCAAGTTATTTGGGGTCGACCATTGGCAAACAATATTATAACGAACCTCGTTGAAACGTGCTCCCGGAACGATGAATGGAATGCCTTTGAATGTCTTACCTCCTTTTCCATCATCAATTTCATTCATTGCCAGAGCGAGAATACCAGGCTTAGAATTCAAGCTCTTAACGAATGCAGGGTCATCGGGCTTCTCAGGAAGAACCTGAACATCGAGATGCATATGAGGTTTTTCCCTCGCGACCTTCCTGTAGTACTCGGCCATGTCAGGCTCTCCATGGGGAACATATATACGGGGATTTATGCGTCCAGTGCGGTTCTTCGGGTCGGCCGTGATGATTTCAAGCCCATCGCCGTCAATGCGACGCGTCAGAGAGTGCCAGAAAGAGTGTTTAATCATACGTGATAAGCGATCTACAGGGTTTTCTGTCAAACGCGCTTCATCAAGAACGATCCGCTTCCTGTTATGATCGCGAGCCAACGCCAGCTCTTGAAGCAAGTTGGACAGCATATAGGTACCCTGAGTATTCAACAGTAAGCGGGACCGGACTTTGTGGGTTCCCATGCACATACACGAATGTCAAATGTCTTGAAACCGTTGCTTGTAGCCGTGCCCAACGCCATCATCTTTGGCCCAGCATCAGTAACACTAATTTGAAAGTCGCCATCGGTGTCCTCTTGCTCAAGAACAACGCGAATGGTTTCCTCAACATCTATCAAGAAGCGCCTAGGACCAGTAACGCTCTTTTCATCATGGGATAAGCGACGAGGTCGAAGATGCCAGTCTTCCTCAAAAGCGGGGGCTTTCTTTGGTTTATAGCCGTGAATATGAGACTACAGTGAACGTTAGACAAGAAGAATAACGAGAAGACAAAACGTACAGTGCTGTAAGTTCGAGAACGAGTGTATGAGTCACCTCCTCCATAGTAAGTGGCAGCGTCAACGTTAGTTGGTTGTTCTTCAACGAAAGTCACTCCAGAGGGATGATTCAAGGCAGGAGCCATTTCAAAAATATGTAGCGGGGGTTTCAACACAAGTTGGGGATAACCAGATTTATTCGGTTGACAACCTCGACTAAAAACGCGGCCAAAGTGATATCTCCGTGTAAACGACGGGCGCCTTCTTCGGGAGAAAGGGTAGAGACAGGTTATCAATGGCGGTATGAATGTTGTATGTTGTAAACCGATGTCAAAAATCCTCGGGCTACAAGCTTCAAGCTTCAAGCTGAATGATGGTTTTACATAAATTAGTTCTTAACCACTCACTTGAACAAGAGTACCTTTGAAGGTGCTGTCAGCCTCAGAAATGAGGGATTTGTTACCTAATGGTCCCCCTTATATCTCACCAAACTCGGATCGCGATATATGCATAAACACTTCAAATTGTCACTTTCGGCACCCACACAAAGATAATTTACGTTACCATCTTCGAATGGAGCGCTTTACTCCATCTCACTCCAAGTCGTCTATTGCTAAGCTGGTGCTTACTGGTGCAAAATTCGCTCACAGGGAGTCAAGCTCAAGTTCTCCTAAATCTTACGAACCGATCATTGGGTTGTCATAAGCACTGAGGACACTAGGAACGTAGGCAAGATGTGGTGGTATCTGTGAAGGAAATACTGAACTGGATTTCATGGTTTTTACTATGTAATTTGATTTCTACGAAATTTGTATACACGTCCCAAGATGTAATTATAATGCGCACGCAATACATCTACAAAAGTTAAAGGAGAAAAATAACTGAGTATCTATGTTGAGGTTACCTCTGAGAAGGAAGGGCATTGCTACAATAGGTATACCCCAGTGGATGGCTACTGAGAGTTCGGGGATGCAATCGATGTGATGTGCTGCGCCATTCACCGAGGATCAAGGACGTCAAGAACAGATTCTAAAACAACCTTGGGTTGCAAAATCGTCCTTTGCTCGATATTCACGTCATCGTGAGACTCCGAGGACTCGTTTCCTCGCAGACGTGTGGTGCATCGTAGGCCTAACTCTGTGGTCGCAATAATGGCGCCGCGAGAAGTCACGTAATCTCCAAAAGCATCAGACATTTTACTCGGATCAAATGATGCATTGGAGTTGACAGAAATAACATCAAAACATGTGGACATAATGTCTTCTCTGGTAACCCGTGCTAGTCGCGTCACAGATTTGGCTATGCATCGCACTTGGTCACCAAAACGGAGCCGGAGGCCGTCTTTGGACGATGTTGCCCCGTTTTCGTAACTGAGACAACCAGCGACGGTGAAAATGTCGGATGACCATCGGAATATTGTGTCAGTTAGGTCATTAATTGATGATTCAGTTAAGTGAGGGTGTATGGTATTTATGTGCCGATGCGTGAGGGCTCGCCATTTTGATGACGTTGGCTGAGCTTCTGTGGTGAATGGTCAATTAAGAACCGCGAGAGAAAAGTGAGTAAACATGCCTTCCAGAGTTATGCGAGAATAAATCCGGGAAAGAATGGTATCAGATTTCGAAGCCAAACCCATACAGAAGGAAGATAAAGCCCGAGTAATGCATATGGTCACACATCCTTGTAACGCGAGCTGGACCAGGATAGGATCCTGCGAATGATCTCTGTTGGAAAGTATGCGGGAAAGGTTCGGGCCAAGGCGAGACGAAGTATCGTGCATTGCTTGCACGGACCTCGCCGATGAAGGGCGAAAATCCTTAACGAAGCTGCAGAGTTCTGTTGCAGAAGCCGCGAATTGTAGAATCTCCGAATTGATGTCGTGAACAGCCTGGAGAACTTGTGCTCCAGACCAGCTATCCGTTCTGGTCAACCACAACTCAGTACTGCGTATTCGTGCGCGCTCTTCCTCTGAGCCGGCGAGCATAAGCGCTGTGTCCTGGTGTGTCGGTGTAGACCTGCCATTCCTCAGCGGACTCCCTGTCCTTCGCATGTCCAGCGAACTGTGCCGTACTAAGTCTTTGTGTGGCGAAGAAGTGTTTGTCTGGGGCCCAAGATCGCTGCGTCGTCGCCCCGAAATCATACGGTCTTTTTCCTTCTCCTGCCTCAGTTTCTCTAGTTCAGTGTCCCTCGCCCTCAACATCTCCCTCGTCTCTTTCAACGTCTTCTCCAGCATTCGACACCGCTCCTCTAGCCTGGAGACTTCCACTTGAGACTTTGCCAGCTCACGTTTGGCAGCATCGAATTCGCGTCGCATGGAGAAGGGAGCTAGACCTGATAGAGAGCTTGTCGGTGAATGACACGCAGCATCCAACCTTTCATGCAACGGTGCGCACTCTCTGGACTTGGATTCAGGAACGTCAGGACTCGTGAAAGAGGGTGACCTCGAGGCAGAAGATTCAGAAGGTTGAGCGACGGGAGACCAGGTCGGGCTATGGGACAAAATGAACTCTGTAGCGTTGTCGTACAAATTTCTGATGTTCAAGTTAGCGAGCGAGAGCATGTTGAGAGGACGACAAGACCAAACACCGCGATAATCGCTGATTCGGTGCCTCTTTACAACGACAGGGGATGCGGTATTTGATAACAGAGGTCAAATGACGTGGCGTCTTGAGAACGTGGCCGACCAGAAAGGCCGAGAAAGCCGAAAATGAACGTGGTGTAGGTGGCAGTGGCAGAGCTGCGAAGAACAAATGGCAATGCTGGCACGCTAGCGCTCAGGGTGGATCAGCCAGTGTGGCAAGAGTTTCGAACCACGAGGAAGGCACGTTGCCACAGGAATTTGGGAAATTGGATATGAATGGTTCCAATCAAACACGAGTTTGCTTTTTTTTTTCTTTCCCCTGTATATTACGCGTCTGTGGTTCGTGGCTTTCTGCCACTGCCTAGTGCTTGTGGATGGTCAACATGAAGTCTGCGACCGAGAACCGCAAGCCCTACAGTGGGCTTACACGGTCACTCGTCATTGCGATCGACGTCGGCACCACCTTTAGCGGTGTAAGCTGGGTTTCTCGATCATTTCAGTTGCTAATTATCTGCTTGTGTTACCCCAGGTGTCCTATGCGATCCTTGAACCAGGCGAAATCCCAAAAATTCTCGGCGTCACTCGGTCAGTCCTCACTCAGAAGCACAGTTTCGTTCATTAATACCTACTGCAGATTTCCTGGGCAAGAGCATGTTGCTGGCAACTCCAAGATTCCTACTGTCATATATTACGATAGACAAGGCAGGATAATGGCCGCTGGCGCGGAAGCAGACTCGTCCTCCGTCCTCGCCCAGGCAGAAGACGAAGGTTGGATAAAAACCGACCTGTACGAGATCTACATACTCAGTATCGCAGCCTCGTCTGATTATATCCATCAGATTCAAATTACGACTACGACCACGAACAATGCAGCTGAACATGAACGGGATGCGTCTGGGCCCTCTCCCCCGCAAGAAGACTGCTGTTCATGTGTTTGGCGATTTTTTGGCATATCTATACCGATGTACCCGCGATTTTATCACAGATACCCATGGGAATGGCGCGCAGCTTTGGAATGCTGTCGAGCATAACATTCAATTCGTTCTCTCTCACCCTAATGGTTGGGAAGGTCCTCAACAAAGCAAGATGCGGAGAAGTGCCGTGTATGGAGGCTTGATACCAGATACGAATGAAGGCAAGGCAAGGATACGGTTCGTGACCGAGGGCGAGGCTAGTCTTCATGCTTGTGTCCTGAACGGTCTTGCAGCCGACGTTTTATTGGTATTCCTCTTACCATCCTTTCCAAAACTACTCGTTCATTTGCTTTGTAGGACCCTTCAAAACATGGCTTCCTTATTGCTGATGCAGGCGGAGGCACACTTGATATTAGTGCGTATGCTATTCGGGGAACGGCCCCGCTTGTTATGGAGGAAATTGCCCCTCCAGATTGTAGGTACCCTAGATACTACATTCGAAACTCTATCTAAGTTCTCACAGGTATTTTTGCTGGATCTGTATTTGTTAGCCGGCGGGCTAGAGCATTTTTAGAGGGTAACGATATCGTATCTAGTGTAAATTCTATTGACACGTCCATGCCTTCCAGAAAAACTCAAGGATTCTAAATATGGAACGCCTGCCGCCTTAGACCATATTACTCAACGATTTGACGAAACTACTAAACGACTGTTCCGTGAACGCAAAGACTTGCAATTCATTCCATTTGGATCACCGCTTGATAAAGATCCATCAGTTGGAATCCGAGCGGGCCAACTAAAATTGACTGGGTAAGTCTTTTGTAAGATTTACCGGTCTAAATTCACCTTTATCTCCTAGTAACGAGGGTTTGTGAACACTGTCTGATCTTCAGGACAATGCATTAACGTCTCTTCGTATTAGTCGCAAATCTTTTTGAACCTTCCGTCGACGGTGTGTGTAAAGACATTGTTATATACCACCCCTCAACAATCTTCCTTTTAGCTGCTGTAAACGCTATTAAGAACCAAATAGAGGCATCCAACGGCATCATTAGGGTGAGTTACACAACCGCAGATATACCTAAGTCTGACGACCTGTGTTGTAGTCTGTTTTTCTTGTAGGAGGATATGCCGCGTCACCGTGGTTATTTAGGCAAGTAAATTGAATTCATAGGAAGCCTATCGACCTCTTACCCCCTTTGAAGCCAACTACAAGAACGGCTAGCACCGTTTAACGTCACTGTCAGCCGGCCGGACACTCAGACGTACGTGTATCAATAGCGCTTACTAAAATTTTGCCCTTATATGTCTTTCTAAGATCAAAAGCAGTCGCAGATGGTGCAGTTGGCTTCTTTTGTGATCACCACGTATCTGCTCGTATGTCTAAATTTATGTATGGCGTTGAGTTTTTGCGAGAGTTGGACCCATTGAATCCCGATCACGTCGCACGGAAGGAAAGACTTTGTGAATTACCATCGGGCCCCAAGCTTCTACCAGATGCGTTTGACTGCATCCTGAACAGGGTATTTCCAGCCTCATTCTCTCATGTCATGGGTTGTGAGATTCTTTCAGGGTGTCAAGGTTAAAGAGTCGACAGTCTTTACAAGAAAGTATTGCACCGAACTCACCAGCCTTTCTATGTTGTCCGTCTTCGAGGTCGAAATTTGGTGTTATAGAGGTGGAAATGTAATACCGAAGTGGATTGATAGACAGGCTGGTGAGTAGACGAATTTGATTCGCTCTTATTATTGGCTGAGATGAATCAATGTAGATGATTTCTCAACCCTATGTGTTGTGCGCGCAGATCTATCACCTCTGAGTGGTAGCGCAGAGCCGAAAGCTGGAAAGAACGGCAAGACGTATTGGACCATTGTCTTCTCTGTTGAGATACACTTTGGATTAACAGAATTCAAGGCTCGCATCAAGTGGGTTGATGATGTAAGAATCTTTTCTTGTTTCATTAAGACTTACGCCATTGATGAATTACACATATTTCGTCAGGGAAAGACAAAATAGTAAGTCTTCTAACCAAACAAGCTTCTATGTGTTGTCAACTTTCGTGTACAGCGGGCCGGCGTCAATTATTTATAATGAACGTGGACACCGCGCTGAAGAGGAGGAACCTGACGCATATCCTGAAGACGACGTTAACAATGCTTCCCCGCGCAACGACCAGTTCCGCTCGGAACCTGCATCTCGAGCACGTACTCCAATTGAACCATTCTACCACCCATCAAGTAGCGAAGTCAGAGGATTTGATCCTCCTCCCGCAGCCCAGCATCCGACGGACGTTGCTTCGGTTCATCGTACTCCTTCGTCGAAAGGACATATTTCGCCTTTGCATAATGCAGCTGCAGATCTGTCTCGGGATCTCTCACTGAACATTGAACCTGAGAAAATTGCAGAACCAGTTGTTCCTCACGAACACACGCCATCATTGACGCCAAGTCCCCCCGGATCTTCCAGCCCAGCTGTTCCGCCAGCCCTTTCACGTAGTTTGGAACCCGAGGCTGTAGCATCGGTCGAGACAGCGAGTCCACGAGACAAGAAAGGTAAAGGAAAGAAAAAGATACCGACTACTCCCAAGGTTGAACAGACTTCGCAATCCGCTGAACCTATTCCTCCGGATATCATTTCAGAGGCAACTTCCAAGGTCGCGGAGACCGTCACACCACCTGTGGAACCTATGCTTACTCCTAAGACGACTCAAGTGATGGAAAATCCATCGTCTTCGCTCTGGGGGACGGATCCGGTAACTGTTCAAGAGCCAGCTTCTGGCAGCTTGTGGGGTTCCACATCTCCAGTTAAGAACAAACCTACAGGATCTCCTAATGCAGAAGAAGTTTCCATGAATGCTGAGAAGCGGTCTAGCTCTGGATGGAGCTCAACTGTGCCGTCCGTGAAAGGAAAAGCCGCTGAGTTACCTGCCGATCCTGTTGCGTCCGAAACATCTCCTGCAATAGGTACTGACGTGTCTCCAGTCACGGCATCTGAACCAGTGATTGTGACTGAAGTGACCACAGCTACTGCTCCTTCAACACCGTCCCCCGCACTGACAGGGAAAGCGGCGAAAAAGGTTAAGAAGAAGGGTACATCGGCATCTACAACTCCGGTGGCTCAAAGTACTGAGCCACCATCGGTTCAAGTCGTCGACCCTCCGCCAACAGCAGTGGAAAATGCTCTTGTATCAGAAGTCCTTGTTGAAACCAAAGATGAGCCTGTCCCTCTGGCCGCAGTCGAGGAGTCTACCGAAAGACCATCATCAAATAGTCTTACGCCCATTGGTCTTCCTGAAGTCACACTTTCGACAAAAACACCAGAAGCGATGCCTCTTGCCATCTCCGACGAGGTTCAGGATTCCACTTCCTCACTCTTCGGTCCTAATACATGGGGATCGTCAACCTCTGATGCTTGGGCTGCGTTTGATAAACCGAAAACGCCTAAGTCGCGCCCCAAAACACCTGTGGCCGAAGTTACCAAGACCGATGAGACCTCTTCGGCGACTCCAGTCCCTGCCGCTCCCGAGACTAAGTCCCCTTTTGGTTGGGGTGCAGTGGCGAAAACTCCGTCTGCGGATTCATCCAAGTCGACAGGACTTGGATGGGGTGCTTCCCCCATAAAAAAGAGCACATGGGGTACGAATGGTGCTACGACTCCAATATCTACAACCCCTGGGTGGGGTTCATCCTTCGGCTCCACTGCTAAATCTCCGTCTGTCAAGTCCGCTTGGGGTAGTAAGCTCAATACTCCTACCACTGCAAATGCTCCCAGTTCACCATGGGGCGCGAAGCGTTCACCTATTGAGAAGGAGAAGGAAGACTCTAAGGATCAGTTCAAGGACGAGCCCAAGGAAGAAACTAAGGAAAACCCGAAGCAGGAGCCGAAGCAGGGGCCCGAGGAAGAGTCGAAGCAGGAGCCCGGGGAAGAATTGAAGCAGGAGCCCAATGAAGAGCGGAAACAGGAGCCCCAGGAGCAATCTCAGCCGGCATCCAAAGAAGAACCTAAGGTCGAGTCTCAAGAAACTACTCCGGCCGCTGTTACTCCTCCTGTGGACACCATTAAGTCTGAGACCCCTACGGGCGAAGTGACGAAGACAGATAACAAGGTTTCTTCACCAGTGCCTTCTGGCACAGATGCACAAGAGATCTCGATTGTTCCGGAAACAGACACAGCAAAGGCTACAAGTCACGAAGCCACAGACTCTGAGCTAAAAGCTGATGCGCCGCAGCCCACTCCAAACAAACAGCCTACACCGAGGTCATCACCAAAGCCCGACGAGACTCCGTTGGATTCAATCGCAGATGTCACAGCTGAAGCAGAAGCAACCCCCGAACCTGTCACTCCGGTTGTAGAAGAGAATGATGAGAAAGAGGAAGAAAAAGATCAGAAGGCGAGTGGCGGTGGAGCAGCAAAGAAAGGTGCAGCAAAGAAGAAGAAGAAGAAGAAGTAAAGAATGCTCGATAACTTTTTTTGTTGGTCCCTACAATATATAGTAATACCTAGCTGGTGATGATAGTCACAAATCTTTTGTCCTGTGGAATTTCTTGTGTCATATACTTACATAATTAAATGCATTTCTGTCCTTTCCTGACTCCAGAGATTGAAAGCTGAGCCTAACAGCAACATTTCGACCATTAGGCAATGATTGACTATCCCGGAAAGTCTATTATTCTGATTCTTTGCCTGAGTTATCAATTTGTCGTTGTTTACGCAAGATGCACCAATTAGCCACTTTATCACGTGAAAGTATCGGACTTGGCCGATAGAAAACGTGAGTCGAAAGTTGTAAGCAAACCACCATCCTCTCGCCTGACACATTTCCAACTCTTAATTCTTGAAGAGCACCTTCCACAATTTCGCTCACCCACTCCCCAAATAAGACGTACCACATCTTCTGTCCAGGCAGAGGATTCATGCTTCGACCTCCAATTGCTATACCAAAGCACAAAATACCTTCTTATTCATCTGTCAGTTTTGTAAGTTATTGCTTAGTGCATCGTATTGTAATTAATCCTTACTTTGTCTCATCCTATGAAGCGTTGAAAAGTTCTCATTTGCCCAGCATGGCTTCTGGAGTTGTCAACATTCGTCGCGATGTCGACGATAAATTTTATCGCTACCGGTACGTTCAGGCAGTGGTCGTGACTCTCTGTGACTCATTCTCTATAACAGTATGCCCGTTCTTTTAACGAAGATCGAAGGCAAAGGAAATGGCATCAAGACAGTCATCCCTAACATGTCCGATGTCGCCAGGGCTCTCAGTCGCCCTCCGACATATACCACTAAGTTCTTCGGTTGCGAACTCGGAGCTCAAACATCCTTCGACGAGAAAAATGATCGCTACATCGTCAATGGTGCTCACAACGCAGAACGCCTTCGAGAGTTGCTTGACGGTTTCATCGACAAATTCGTTCTGTGCAAGTCTTGCAAGAATCCAGAAACTGAGCTTATCATCCTCAAGAATGGCAGGAACGAGAACATTATTCGAGATTGTAAGGCTTGTGGGGAGCGGACCGACATCGATATGCGACATAAGCTCACTACGTTCATCTTGAAAAACCCACCTGTTAAGATCAAAAGGGGCAAGAACAAGAATACAGGTGATGCTGCTGGTGGTGTTGGCGGTGGCGGCGGAGACGATGATGATGCTGTTCCAAACGCAAATGGTGCTGAAAGCGATGATGAGCTGACGAAGAAAATCAAGGCTGAAGCTGCGGAATTGAACGACGATGCGGCTTTAGCGAACGAGGATTGGTCCGCAGATACCTCACCTGAAGCTGTTAAGCAACGTGTCAAGGCCCTTGAAGGAGGCATGGCTTCAGTTGGATTGGTTGGTGATGATGAAGGTAGCGATGACGATGTTAACAGCCCGTATGCTATTCTCGGAAAATGGGTTGAAGATACCAAAGATGCTCAAGAAGATCCGAAGGCATTCTCTGTTGCAATCTACAAAAAAGCGGAGGAGCTTGGTATTGAGAAAAAGCATAGGACTGTTTTAGTTCTCGTTCAGGCATTGTTTACCGAGGCCATTATTGCTGAGATTAACAAGTATGGTCCTCTCCTTGTTAAGGTATGTCTCATCATTCTGACCTTTGTTTTCACTTGATATATTGGATGACTAGATGGTGACGACTGAGAAGCACCAGAAGTCTCTCCTGGGTGGGCTCGAGCGCTTCATCGGTATTCTTAATCAGGACCTCGTGCCTGCGGTTCCTAAAATTTTGATGGCTCTCTATCAGATGGATATCCTTGATGAAGGAGTAGTCGTTCAATGGGGTACTCATGTTAGCAGGAAGTATGTCGACAAGGAAACCAGCAAGAAAGTACGCAAAGCCAGCGAGCCCTTCTTGAAAGTAAGTGTTAGAGATTTCCTGGACCGAAAGTCATTGTCTCATGGGTATCATAGTGGCTCGAGGAAGCGGAGGATGAAGACGACGAAGACGACGTCTGAACAATAACTTACCATATATTGTGTTGTACATATGGTTGCTTCTATCTGCGTAATCCTGTGATGATATATTGT
This sequence comes from Termitomyces heimii, assembly GCA_003313675.1. Taxonomy (NCBI): domain Eukaryota; kingdom Fungi; phylum Basidiomycota; class Agaricomycetes; order Agaricales; family Lyophyllaceae; genus Termitomyces; species Termitomyces heimii. The sequence continues at coordinate 37,672 of QLON01000427.1, read as the reverse complement.
GCCGTGTATTTTGAATCCATGTAGTGTGCATAGGATTCACGTGTATTGTATCTCACCTAAGAGTGTACACGTGTTAAATATTGACATCAATGTTGAGATATTTATTGACTTATCTGCTGGTCCGTGACTACGTGCATTATTCGAAGAAATACACCATCTAGTGCGCATATGTCCGCGTGGAATATAAACAGTAGTCTGACAGAACGCTGTCTCGAGTTTTGTGGCCACATAAACGAGTGACACTTTGTGTTGTTCACATAATCATTCATCTAGCCGTCTTCTTGTGTTCCTTCTGTGTTTGCATGAACGCTTGTTTGGACAAACATATCTATTTGATTATTTGCTTGGCATTTGCACAGAAACGATAGCACCGCCAAGACAATCGGGCTTGTCTTTCAGTTATTGCTCAGGGAGCTGCTGCAGTGGCCGTACGACCGATACAGCAATTCCTGCTGCCGTGGGAGAGCAATTGTATCAATGTTTGATCATTGCAGTTAAGTTATTCATTTCTTTCCTTCATCGGTTTCAAACGACCCAGCTCTTGCATACTGACCGGGTATCTCTGTATCACTGCATCACCATGATCGCACGTGAACATAGTCGCCATCAAAAAAATTCCGATCATCAACGAGAGGGCAAGTTTGTCTTAGTTCTGAGTCTCCTTTGGATTTTCAAAAAATGTTTAAGTACTTGCTCGGACTAATCTGTGTGGGTACTCATACAACCAGCGTTGTTTTTTAGCTAGAACCGTATTTCTGGCTTAGGCACGTTCCGAGACTTTATCATATCACTGTAAATTGTCGGACCCCACACACTTTCAATTAATCCCATCATGTTCATGCCCACGCTCTGGGTCTGTTGATATTGAAACAGGCGAGGTTTCTTGGTCAGCATTCTGACGTGATTTTCCTTCGTCTTCCGATGACTCCTCAATTCTCCAAAGGTCGACTCGCAGCTGTTCTCGTTTTTTGCATCTGTACTTCGCTTTATCTCTTGTACAACTTCAGCAGGACGCATGGACTTAATGAATATGAAGACGAAGCAATCCGGAATAAGCAGCCAATCAAACCACCGAGACGACAGCGAGTTGCTGTAGCGTCTACGTTTGGCTTCCATTTTGATGTCTACATGAGTGTAGCATGGTCAGTAGCACGGGCGATGAACGATACCTCAACAGGCAGTGTCGAGGTTTATGCCGATGTACCGTTTTTCCATGACTTTCAGAAGGTGGTGGAGGAACTGGGCCTCTATCGACAAGCATACAAACAAATCGATGAGCTACTGCCGGCGCTGAGAAACAGTCTGGAGGAGAGTAGTATTGACCTAGTCATTCTGGGAACATGCGAGTTCGAGTAACTGAGTGTTTAATGTCATTTTCCACCTCATATTCACTCACGTCGCTTTAGTCTTCGCGTGGAAAGGTCTACGAAGCTTTTGTCGATATGGGATGAGAGGCCTCAGGATCGCAAGTTCACAATAGTCTGTATTGTTCATAATGTCATGGCAAGAAACGACTCTTTTCATAGCAACAAGTGTGATTCCGACCACTTTGACAGGACACCTCATGGCAGCCGGCGATTACTGAGTGGTCACGTCGCCGCGCAATTCGAATCGTCACTATAGCTGAACAGTGAGTTTTTCCATAGATAGAGCTCAAACAAGCTGCGTTTTAAGCGTTTTTAACAGTGTGGCGCAATCGTTCCGTGAATTATTTTATCGGCTTTCCGATAGTCCGGACCCAGTCATCTCGTCAGCGGGATATGAATATATCCCGGTTGATGTTCATGTACCTATCCTTCCGTTGCGTAATCTTCCGGAGCGGTCAGCTTCAGGTCCTCTTTCTAAAGCAGTCATTCAAGGAAGCTTCGACGCGGACCGTCGAGATTATAGAAATGTCTTTCAAGAATTGAACAAGTCCCTCCATGGTTTGACAATCTGCGGCATCTGACCATGGGTTTTCCTGTCTAATGTTGTCCATCTCATGTAGAGAATCCCGGTGCTTGGGGTTATCAACCTCTTGGCGATCACGAATCATTTGTCGTTGATACTGGCCTTGCAAACCCGCCATTCCAGCTTTTCACATTGGGCTCCGGCTATCTTGAGGTTCCCGTTGAACTTAGAAATGTAGTCCAAGTCAGGACGGATATGACATATCCAGGTACTTATGGGCCAAATCATGCAATCAACACTATCACATGTTATTAATAGAGTATTACGATCTCATGAGCCAGATGGACATCTGTGTTCCAGCTTTTGCAGAAGACGGACAGTATATGCATGATCAGGCAAGCTCAACGTTTGCCATGGCCCTGCAGTGCAATGTAGGCTTCCACAATCATGTATCCATTTTTGACTTACGTGGCCCCTGTAGGTCCCAATCCTTGTAAATCAGCGCACGCGGCGTGCGTATGCGTATGCAGACGACGATAGAGTCACAGTAACCCGGCCAGCGGCGATGCGAGAGATAGCAGCGTTAAAGGCACTTCGCATGGGTGATGCAGCTTTTTTTTTGGATGCTTCCGTGCCCCTTATGAACGCGAAGATGGGATCGAACCAACAACTAAAACATGCTGTAGAATTGATGTTGCATGTTGGCTCGCGGCGATCGAACAAGGAGTTCGAGGATTTCAAGATTGAGATATGGAAACGGAACGATAACCTCGCATATAGGCTCATTCATGATATATAACAAATTATAGTTTTGATCAATCTTTAAAGACAAGAAACTGTCTTTGGGCAGCTGGAAACCCAAAAACTTTATGATAGAATGGACTCGGACCTGGCAAATAATATATTGATCATATCAGGAAAATGTTCTCCAGTTGGTCATCTATGGACCTTTTTATGTTTTATTTGCTTTTGTGTAATCTTGCTCTGAGTGTGTCTGACAGAACAGTACAACCAAAAAGCAGAATAACCAAACAGATATCTCTTCAGCTATGGCACAATATACATTTAGCTTATGGAGATGCTGTAAGCCAAGCTTACAATTTGCTGTTTATGTTTTCAACATGCCAAGATGACCACCAATCTAGCACTGTATTTGAGCAGTATTATCTTGAGTACCAGCACAGTATCTGAGCAAAATTAAGGAATAACCCCTAGTTGCCATTGCAGATGTCAAAACTTGCATCAACCATCAGCGCTAGGCTAGCAACTCATCCATCAACTATGCACATCTTTGCATGCTATGTATCAGGTGCTACAGCATATTTAAACCCATCTTTAGCGGCAACATTTATTACTATTCCAGACCCTTAGCAATCTCTGGGAATCTGTCTGGACTTGCCCTTCACTTATAGTCTTCTGCTCAACTACCAACTACCCTTCATTGAGCTATTCTTTTGCTAAGACTTTGCTAGCTGTAGTAGGTATGAGCAAACTTTCTTTATTTTTCTAGGTTATTTACAGTATCAAATTTACTTTTCTATCCATGGACAAGGTGTACAATTAGTGTGATATATAACTGGTCATGTGATCTGGCCTCAGATGATTTCCCATCAACTGGCAGAGTAGTCTGCCAGGCTTGTTCTCTTTTGATCTCTCTGTTAGGTTAGTACTCATAAGTGTTACTTATTCCTTACCTTCTAATATACTTTGTATCTCCCTCTGTCAGCTGTGTGACTGAGCCACAGCCTTTAGAGGTCACCTTTACACATAAATTATTAATATAAGTCTCACTACAAATTTTATCAAGCTTCTTTGTAGATACAACAGAATACATTACATTTCCTCCCCAGAATAGGTTCAAACTTTGGGAGTTGCAGTCAGCATACTTTAATCCAGTGTTATTTGTTTTGTCTACTGGTTTTCTCTGCATGTATTCTGGCTGCATTGTCATGCTCGCTTTCATGGAACAGAAAGATGGCTACTTCTCTGAGCTTTGCACTCCTTGGCATGCTTTGGAAAGTTTGATTTCATCCATTTAGATTTTATACATTCCACCTTAATCCATTTGACTCTGATTCACACTTCAGTGCCTCTTACATCTTTACAACTTATCATTGACTGGAAACAAGTACAGAGAGATCTCAATTCATAGAGTATATGCATTCATGGAGTTTTTGCTGGACCCAGCGAATGGACGGAATGAGTGGTAGAATGCATCTTGCACTCCTTTGCACACCGTAACTCTTGTCGGTACCTACCATCCGTAAAGCATGTATGGTTGAACCAAGTCATGACTCGAAGTTGTCGATCCAGAAGCTATGCTCAAAACCTATTCAGACTGTTGTTCATCATGACTACTAGTAAACACATTCGGCGTCTAGTCGATCCATAGGGTCCGTCCGAAGGAATGTAGCACTAAGGTGTTTCAGTTACATCGCAATAGAATTTTTCCGTAGATGGATTAATTGGCTTGGTCCGTATTAATAGCCGCTGAAGAAGTCTTAGGAAGAAACATGCATCGATCAGGCCGCCGGGAATAATTTCTATTTTACTGCCTCTAGCTCGCAAGATAAATATGTTTTTTGGTTCTCCGAGCTTGCGTTACAGTTTATTTCGCGCAACACAAGCTAAAAATTTACAGAATCCCACTTATCACGACAACAGTAGTATGCTAGAACAAAGACGGTTGAGTCCGTTTGGTAAGTCACCGAGTTCCGTCGAGTTCCGGTTCGATCGCTATTGAAAAAAAGGTATGTACACCCACAGTATTAACTTTTGGTAAATTCAATACTCTGAATGGGCGTCGTATGTAATTTTCCTTGAAAATCTCGTATAAGTATTTAAACAAATTAAGATATACTAAACTCAAAAGAAGATAAAGATAGCACGTCCCAACAAAACAGTCAGGACGAAAAGGGGATAGAGATTGGTAATTGATTGTAGAAATACAAGATGAGTGTGCGATGGACGAGAGCTTGATTTCAGTCCCAAAACATGAAATACATATTCAAATTTCGGAGTTCCATAGACCGATGCAATCAAGAGCCTCGAAATGAATGGATGAGGTGGAGATATTGGATGAGGATGGGCGTGCAGCGAAGGAAAAAAAGTACACCAGTCAGCGTTCATGAACTATCGTCGTCGTCGCCACAGGTGTTGCCTAATGATCCATGTCCGCCTTTCCATTCACGTTCCCATAAAGGCGTCATATCCTGATCGTTATCCTCTCCTGTTTCATTCCCTGGACTTGTCTGATGCCTTAATGGTATGAGAGCTGGATGTCCAGGTGGGAGACTACTCCTTGCCCGATGCAGACGCGCAAGTAGCGCACGTCGCTCGTCAATGAGTTCGCTAATATAGTCTATAGCTAAAGAGAAGAGAAGCAAGGTTGAATTGCGGAACAATCGCCGGCACCGAAAACTATGCTCACTCTTCGAGAGAACCACGTTTTCACTTCGCGGACCGGCTCGACCGTCAACCTTCTCTTCACCATCTTTACCCTTCAAAACAGACTTGGCTCTGCGTTTTCCGGCCGTGTTGGAAGCCTTATTCGTGGCGTTGTCATTAGCCGACGAAGCCTCCTCTTCTCGAATGGCTTCTCGGAGAGCGGGCACACATTCACACAGTGCCTCATATCCACGGCGAATATTTGCGCGACGCTTCTGCTCGGATTGAATGTGATTGGCCTTTTTTTGCGATGCAGTTAGTAAGGCAGGCTTTGATGAGGGCTGTGGAGGCTTTAAAGATGGGCTAACGGATCGCGCGGAATGTGAAAAGCGACGCTGCTTGATTATGGGCGACGTGGGGTAAGGATGTGGATGCGACGGCCGTGTTCTGCTGGACTGTCTTCCGGATGATTGCGGATGGAGCGGAAAAGGGGGCAATGATGTCGGGGTTGGCGTCCGCGACGAAGAATCTGAATGGGGTGGATGAGGAAGGACGGCATGGCTGTAGTGGGACGGTGAGGGGTTGGATAGATGACCGAAGAGGTGGTCTCCATGGGCAACAAAGTTGGTGTCTAACGACAAAAGATCCTTGGTGGCTTTGGCGAGAGCCTGCTTGTCCTTTGGTAGGCTGTTGTCAATCCAATCGTCGATGGGAGGCCCGTTGACATGAGAGAGGAAAGCAAAGGCATGAGACTCTGTTGGAGTGAGGAGCGAGGAGAGCGAGGCCAACGACGTGGGGGACATCGAGTCCATTGTCAGTGATGGTCCGGGGAAAGAGTACCCATTCCCATGTGAATCCCATTTTTCCAAATCGGGAGCGATCGCCTCTGCCAAGACATTGCCATTTAGGGACGTCTCTCCTATACTTTCGTGCGAGTACATCATGATTATACACCATCCACAGCTTTTACTTTATATCCCAAAATCGTCTCGTAGTTCATTGCTTCCGTGCAACCGTCCGATGTGCCTGGTGAGACTTGTGACGAGCAACCGTGATCATAGAATGGAAGCCCCACAAGGTCGACTACCTGCGACACGGCCAATCCTTACTCCTCCATCAGCCGGCAATCCCCGACTCCTCATGGCTCATGCGAGAACACAGACGGTCATTCCCTATCCTGTAAATGCGGTGATCTTGACGAAGCAGGTTCATCGACACGCGCCATCTGAGCTTATCTGTGTTGCCTCCTGAGCGTCTCTGTTTGTATTGATACACGCGGCGGCGGGCTGTAACCGACTGTATGGTGATGACGCGTAACCTATGCCGGGGCCCGAGGCCGTTGAAATAAAATTGCTCTGAATCTTGTCAGGTTGCTTGACTTCAACTCTCAAAATCACAGCGGACACACGCCTGTGATGTCCTGGTGGCGAGTTCAAAAGCTCAACTACGAAAATATGCTGCGAGAGAACCAGAACTTCACAATCTCATTGTGCTTCGGCCGTCGATCACATGCGCCACAAAGACGTGTTGACTTCTCTGGGATTACCGAGCATCCCGAGATGATGTAGTATCCTTGATTCAACATTTATAGATTCTTTGATTTCTTGCCTCGGTTGATATTACTTTGAGTGCTATGGATCAACTTTTTGATGAGATCGACAATGATGTGATATAAATGTAGCTCCTTGAAACCGATGTAATCCCGTCAAGGACAACCTTTATCAATTTCATACCTTGCGATGATTGTGGAATCATACATATATATCACCTCATTTGCGGTTTTTTCATAGCGCCTGCATCGCGATATCATTCCCGGCGCTTGTGGAGTACCAAAGTTCGACGAGTATACAATACAATCTTGGGGCGAACGTTCTTCTCTCAATATTGTCAGCATTTCAATGGCATGCATGGTCGATTGAAACTTGTACTCGAGAAAACTTCAATGCTCGAGAAGTTGCCTCTTTCTTGGTCGGCAGTCACGAGCCCAAGGTGCTTGAATCCAAACCATGTATATTATGCAATCATAATTATGTAAACGAGTTATTGCGTGAAAACAAGGACACTTAACAACACCTTTTTCTTTAGATATGTCAAAGCATCCTCCAGCGGACAATTGCATACCTTTTCAATACTATCTATACAATTAAAAAAGACAACACTACAATTTGGCAACTCTAATGATGACGGTTTACAAATGAAAGTGAGAGCAGGACAAGATACTCATGTGTGACTCGGCCGAGCCCAAGAAAGTGAGGCTATGGTGCGTGTGAATACTGGATGATACATACGGTCATGGTCGAGTGGGTATGGTGAAACAGGGTACTGGCGAATACAGGCAAGGACAGCAAACTAGAAACGGGTGAAGGATTAGGAATGGAGAGTCTGACTGAAGGGAAAATGTCAAATTAGGGCTACAATGCACCAGGGAAATAAGGTATGAAACAGCAGGATACAAGCCAGAGAGGAATTATTTGTCGTTTTGCCGTTTGCCTGCCAATTCCAAGCAACAAAGAAGTTAGGATCAAGTGACGAAGTCATTTCAAACGAGCGCAGCGGATTGTAGATAACCTCTGAAGATGGAATCGCGGACTTTTAAAAAAAGGACAATAAGTTCTTTCAATAGTCATAGAGACAAGGTAACTGACCGTTTCCAATAATGCGTTGGGTAGCTTTGGTATCCTGACGACGTATATGTTCATTCAAGCATTCCAAGTTGGTGTCAATACTTACTACAACACTTGTGAAATGGGTATAGAGCACACGGCGGTTCTCGTTATTACGTCGATGAACTTGGAGGAAGTGAGCACGAAAGTATTGCACAACGGTTTCATAATCGTTCGAGCGCTCTCCGAAGGATGTGATGCTAATGATCACATAGATCGATACAAAGATCAGCTACAATTGGCAGGACTCACTATTTTCGGACTTTCTGACCGGCATCCAATTTAGCTTTCAGAAGATCCGTCTTGTCTAGGAAAGGTCCATCATTAGCAGGGAGATTTCCAAACCAGGCTTGCTTACTGAGAAACAAGACCAGATGGACGCTCTTCAACAGCGAATTAGAACAGATTTGAGTGAATAGTTGTAGAGAGTCATCGATACGGTTTGTCCTAGGGTCCTCTTCTAAATACTACAAGAAAGGAAGTTCAAATCCACCTCAAGAACATGAATGACAAGCAGAAAGTGACTCTCACCTGATCAAAAGCACTGACTGGTGCGACAAAAATGATTGCGTTGGCGTCATCGAAGTACGGAACCCACGAGTGACGCTGTCCACGGGCGCCACCGACGTCGAATAAGTGCCACGAAACAGATTTTCCATGAATATTCACATCAAAAATGTGTTCAGCTACGCCCATGGTCTGGATACGCGCATGAAGGATGTCATCTTACAACGGCATATGAATGTATGCGCAGGAATGGAGCGTAATCGACTAACCAGTAGTAGGAATGTAGTCGGAAGCGGCCACCCTTGAAATGTGTCTCAAGAAGCTGCAACGGGATGCCGTCAGAAGTGCGTTGTAAGCAACCGCGGAACTTACAATTCGGACCATTCATCCAACTTAAGTTTCCGTCGCGTAATCAAGCCCTTGACAGTTGGATGCCCCCAGAGTTCCTTGATGTCGTCTTTAGCATTATAGAGCATTCGACCGACATCCTGGACAAGAACATCCTGGCCAGGGTCGTAGTAAGCCTCGCGGCTTTTTTTGAATTCAGCTTCGTAATTTGGCCTTAGCCTTCCAAGCGCATTCTCAATTGTTCGAGCTTGCCATCCGCTACGCACATAGACACCTCCTTTGCCAGATCCAGAAAAACTGAGGCCACCACTGAGCCGGTCCGCGAGAGGAGCGTCTGTAGCAATAAGGGAAGTTAGTCTGCGCCTCAAGTTGCCAATTTGCTCCCTCAAGACAGTTGTTTGGCGGGTCGAGTTGACAGTGCTAGCCGGCGAGGCTGAGAGAGCAGATAGCGCAGTAGATGCACTCATGAGTGATACCGAAGGCGAAGGTTGTTGCGCATTGTCATTAGTACGAAGTTTAATAGGCGCGACAGAGGAAGAATCCTCGAGTGACTCGTCGTCTAGAGTGTCATCCCAAGCCTCAAGAGTCGCAAGTATGTGTTTCAAGGAGTGGACAACGTTGAAATAGATCACAGTTTTCCATGATACTCGTTCTTGATCGATAGAACTGGGCTTGTACATGAGTTGAAATTGCTTCTGAAGGGTGGATTTGCCGCTCTCTGCTTGGCCAAGGAGAAGCAACTGGTCAGTCATAGAGAGGATTCAGTATATGCGTCAGAAGAACGAAGAGAGCAGACCTTGACGTCGCCCTTATTCCGCTTCAGCCTCTCGCGTTCCTGTCGAAGCTCCTCGTCAATCTGCTCAGAGATCCGCTTTGCCTCGGCCTCTGCAGCAAGACGCGTACGACGTTGCACGTCAGTCTCTGAGCTCGACGGGCGCAGCGCGGTGGCAAGAGGGTCATCCTGACTGTATAGCGACGGTGTACGCATTGTTCTGGGATAGTCGTGGTGGGAGCGGGAGTGATGGAGATCCAATCCAATCAGGGTTGGTGGGAGCAGTAATTATGAGCGAATGCTCGATCAGAATTGTCACATCAATGTCACAGGTCAAATGGTGCTTGTCCTCTTTCCATCTTGTGCCCATGTACTGATTAACTCTTTAGTCTGTGACTCTTCATACCACTCATGGTGAATTGAAAGTGAGGCTTCCGTGCATCCTGATAGACAACAGCTGAAGTTCATAGATCGAGATCTTCTGCGAGGCGGTGCCAAAGGCGGCAGAGGTATAACTTGGCTTCTTGATTCCCTTGGCTCCTTCTCATCATGTCGAAGAATTTTCTTGCGCTCTGTGCCTCCAACTACTTTGACGGGTGTATATTTCACCGCAACATCAAAGCTTTTATGATTCAAACCGGAGATCCGACTGGCCAGGGCAAGGGTGGGCAAAGTATCTGGGGCAAACCTTTTTCAGACGAAATTCGTTCCACTTTGAAAGTAAGCATCATAGCTTCAAGTTGAACCTCTCCAATTGATTAGCTCAGTTCAATGCACGAGGCATTGTGGCAATGGCAAACTCCGGTCCAGACACAAATAAATCGCAGTTTTTTATAACATATTCAAAGCAGCCTCATCTCGACGGAAAGTACACAATATTCGGCAAAGTCATTGATGGTGCCGACTCGACTCTTGATGCTATGGAGAAAGTTCCAGTAACAAATAAGAACCGACCCCTTACGGAGATCAAATTAACACATGTACGTCTTCAATAGCCACGTTTTACATTATTTTGACATTCTGCCCTTGTCAGATGACAATTCATGCAAATCCAATTGCCGACGCAATGCTCGCTTCAAAACGCTGATATCCATGTGGTCCACATGAGCGAAATCTCGTCTGTGACACACCTACGCCAAACATTGTGTTTGTCATTGCCCTTGTCCTTGCTTATATCACAGCTTGCTCCATCGCATTGAAAATCCAAGTCAAAATCAAGAAAAAATAGTAGTCCGTTCCAAGTGGCTTTGTCATCAATTGGAGATATTCTCTTGACCCGACAGTAACGACGATTTCGTCATCAAGATGAATACTCATCACGGAGAGCTTGAATTTAGCTATTAATACATGTAGCCGTTGTGAATTCTTGCCCTTTGGTCACCGTTTCATGAGCCCAACCAATTCCTTCTGAAGGTCTCTTTGTCGCCGCGCTTTTTCAAGATCTTCGACGCTACGCAGATCATATACAATATCACGAGTCTTTCCAAAATATACCTGCCGAACAATGTGGTTATTGATGGTTGTTCAGTTAATTGACACCACGAACAGCGAAATGATGGACCAGACGTGATGATTAACTCACCTCTTGCAGCATATTCCGCATTTTGATTTCCATATCTTCTATCATCTTTCCTGTATTTGTGATGTGCGAGGAGTTGTCTTGTAGTGGCCAATCTTGATCAGTCTAAAACGATCAATTAGACTGATGTTCATCATCTGGACTGATACCAACTTACCTGTCGTGTCATACTACCACTCAAACTGATCTCTCCATCTCGTTTCCATCCTTCTGCACCCTTAGATTCTCTCTTAAATTCCGACTTCTCCGCGATCGCAAACTCGTCAGTTCCTCTCCGAGTGACGAGTTGAAGCATAATGGTTGATGTAAGCTTGTAGTGAGCCTGCCGGCCTCGCTCAATCGTCTCGAAGACGTGTACCGAATCCCATGAGCCAGAAGGTTCGTAAGGTGTAGCTGGAGTCATAGCTATAAACCAACACCGATAAGTTACAGCCGGATTTGATTCGGGAATGTTCAAGAAGACAAACTCTTCTTCAATAATACGACACCAGCAAATCCACCATCATCGAGATCCCATAGATACACGGATGACAACCCCCCTTCATAATACCTGTCCCAAGGGTAAATAAACTCCTGGCCTGCAACAAAACATAGGCAAAGTACAAACATTTCCCTATATGCGTCAAATGCTTCGTTGGCTGCAATTTCAAGTTTACGGAGCTTCGGAGTCGGAACCGTCCCATCTTCTAGCGGAGGATCATATTCGTTTGACCAGGGAGACCTATAATACACAGAGGGTAAGAACATCCTTCATAATACAAGTTCGTAATCTCTGTAGGACTGTACCTATAGCTTTCTCCATCACGATTGTAATCACAAGCAAGATAATCTCTTCCAGTAGCGCGATCCGTCATTGTTAGAAGAGGCTGATCAACACTGCCCAAGAGATCGTCGGCGTAATCTGGAGCGATTCGAAGGAGTGCAGACACGTTCTCCTCGATCCGAATCGGAGGCAGTCGCCTCATCAGATCAAGCATAGAGTCTACAACGTCGACCATGGCTTTCGCTAGTCGTTATAAGCCTTGTTAGAGATGGACTGGCGCGGCGAGCCGCTGCGATCGTGTATTTGGTTCTCGACGCGTCTCAAATCCAATGATGCCGGAACAAACAACATTTATTTGTCGGATTTTTGTGATTGGTCTGGCATGATGGATTGATTCCTCATGTTCTCACTCGGTCGACAATCTGTCATCTTTGAACGTTTGCAACCCTGACCAAAGCCTTATAATAAGCATGTTATATGCTCGTAATGTATTGCTTCCACCCCCATAATGTAATATTTGTCAAGCTAGCTCTTTGTGACCTGATTACAGATAGTGATCATCAATATCGCAGTGATTGGAACATCAGCTGGAACATTCCTTGCTCATCGTGGAAGCTAAACTAAAGAGCAAACAAATGACTGCATTTATTTGCCATCATAAATGGTAGACTTTTAAGTTCCTGTATCGTGTATTACAAGTAAATGTGGAATTATGACTGTCTGAATCAGCCAATTCAAGCGTAGCAACTGCCGAACGTATCCGGGAGGGCGATGATTTTGACTTGCCAATAGATAACCGGGCTAATGAAAAATGTCTAGATAAACTTGATATTTTTGACAGGTTTGGTCCGAGTGAAGGCCGACGCGTGAAACATGTGATCTTTTAGGACTCATCACGTTTCATAGTGATCCTTTACCAGATTCTCTCTTGTCAAGGAATGACAGGCTCAAAACGGTCGCATGGTTCTACTGATAAAAAGAAAAAGAAATATCGCTCTGTAAGGAGCCTTCATAACAAGAGTTATGCCATCACATATCAAGTATCTTCCTTTTTTAGGATGGCACACCAATCTGGGCCAAACGTTACATCGAAGGACCCGGGATTTGGGTAAGCTGTAAGATTTCTTTCTTCCTGCCAAAAATGTACTTGACTCAATGGTCTGTATACTCCAGGTGTTAAAGGAAAAGAACGGCAAGCAGTCGCAGAGTGTTATGATCTCTTCGACTCGGTTTGTGTCTTCGCCACAGCATCTCATATATCGCAGGTTGATCTTCACTCAGGTTGCGTCTGAACTCTGGCCAATAGGTCCACAAGGTGACAATGTAAATTCCGATTCTGACGATGGTGTCGATGAGGATCTTCCTATCGAAACCCAGATCGCCAACGAGGTCGATGCTTTGAAGAAGCCCAAGGAAGAGCCCCGCTTTAGTGAGCTTCTACACCTAGTTCCGTAATAATAGTATTGCTGATGCCAGATTATGTATTTGAAGTCAACTGTCAGACAAATACAACCTGCGGTATGCTTTTGGTTCGGTTCTCGTACCATAAAATCTAAAGTCTACAATCCGTAGTTATTTTCATTTCATGTAGACCACCTGTCGATCCCGTCCACTTGGTAGTAAAGCTGGTAGAAGATGTGCAAGCGACCGGTGTAGCACGATCACGGTTGGTTAAGCTCAATTCTCTTCATAATGATTTAATGTTTTTTTTGCAGTTGTATCCACCGGCTAGTACCTGTTTCCGCACAATGCGGGGCAAACCTTCCGGAAATACAGGGATTGTGTCGCAAAGTGCTAGAACCCTTTTTCTCCAAGCATCCGGACAGGAAATTTACTGTGAGTGTACAGGATGATCACACGCCACTTGGAGTAGTTCCTTATATACCAAGTATAAGATCGAATTGAGGGTTCGGAATCATTCAGTAATATCAAGACCAGAATTTATACAATATATCGCTCAATGCGTCCCCATGGGTCACACGGTCGAGTTAACAAATCCTGAGATATTCATTCTCGTTGAGGTCTTTAAGGTATGTAGAGCACCATTTTTCTTTTTTTTCGGTATCATGATTTCTTGTAAGAGTGTTTGTGGGATGTCTATTGTCCAGAATTATTACAATTTTCAGAAATTTAACATGAGCGAGATTGCCAACAGCAAGAACAGCGGAGAAATCGGACTACAGAGGCAGGTGTTTGGCGCAGGCAACTCTTGATCTATTATCTTCTTGTACTATTGATTTAAAGCTTATCGACACTTCTTTCAATGTCGCATAAATCGCATAAATTTTTCGGAATCAGACGATACAAGGAGCTGTTACAAATGACCCATCTTATGGGGAAACTGCCAAAAGTACTAGAGTGCGGAGTAAATCAACCGTGACTGAAGGAAGATTAAGCGATTAAGCAAGGTAAAATGCTCACTAACAACGCACTGGGTTTTGGAGAGGGTAAATTGAGCATCGAGCTGAAGCGAAGTGAATAATGGGCCTATTGAACAAAATCGGTAGCATATTGTTGAGAATTCGTCGTGTATTTCTCCTGCAAAGTGATCCAAATCATTCACCAAAGCTTCAGGACGCAGGGGCACAATCGTTTGTTGAATTATATAGTCATCTGGAGAGATAAGTATAAGTGACTGGACGAAAGAATAAGTAATTAGATGACCAGCTGCATCACTTAATGTATTCCAGAACCTAGGAAGAAGCGAGACCATATAGAACCAATCAGTACCGCAGATGGGAACAGAGTTACATAACAGAGTTGTGGCCTCAGTATAAATTGAAGTCTGGCATCCGTTGACAAAAACCGATAAGACAGTCTGAGCGAGGAGAGGGCACGGCGAGACTAGTTGGACCACTGTATCAAAACTAAAAGGACCATCTGCCAGTGACATTTCTTGGAAGGCCAAGGAGATTTTTAAAGGTTCCATATCATCCATTGCAGCCAGCGGAACAAGAGGAACGCTAGATGTCATACTGTCAAGAAAGACGTCAATGATGTACACTGGAGCAAGGCCGCGACGTATCGGGGAACTGCGCTGCAGTTGAATTGCACTGCATTGTTTGGTCACGCCATGAAGGGACGGGCAATCACCGTCACGCATGGGGCTTTGTGGCGTCACCCTTTCCGATCGATATAGCCGTGACAGGTTTGGTTCATGTGAATAAACCGATGAAGGCGCAGTCAATATCAGCGGAGGCACCGAGGGTCTGAGAGGCACTGGTTCTACTATCTGGTTCTTCACACCGAGTGCTGAATCTTCTTGATCTTCCGACGATGGACTATTATGGACTCGATGAGAGCGGGCATCTGCTCGAGACTCCAGCAGGCGAGGATATGGATTCCCTGGCCGACCTACAGGCGTCCAGCTTGGAGGTTGCGAAGATAAAGTAGTGGCTTCAGGCTTTATCAAATCCACAACTAAACTTCATCGTCAGCCCATACAAAAAAGGTAAAAACCAAAGGTCATACTGGACTGCGCTTTGCATGTGTCTTTAAGATGTTGGATACGGCTACTTATCTGTCTAGGTGTTCGAAACACGCCAGTTGTTTTTTTGATATGTTCGCTGATGAATTTATTCCTCATTGGGCACCTATTATCTCGGATCGGTTTCCATATATTCGATTTTCGATACTGTTCAAGGCCTGTAGCGGGTGAAGGATTGAATATCAACGCAGCTCCTCTCTTACCTTCTAGAAGAGCTATTTCTCTGGTATCATCGACAGTTGAGCAGACGACCACAAAAGGCTGACTCAACATACACATGGGGAGGCCAGATAGCCTCTCCTTGAGATCCTCTTGTTTTCCAATATTGACGGCCAGTTACGACGAGATTTTGGGAATGAGCTACATTTTCCTCTGCAGAAAAATTATGAGAAAAGCTTTTGATTGAGGCTTTGCTGAGGAATGTGTCTTGATTATGCAAGATCGATTCTACGGGTAGGATTGACTGGCATTCTCCAGGCATTTTGAGGTACTCGGGACAGACCTGAAGATCACCGCTATTTAACATTCTTTGAACTGATGAGATACCACAAAGCCAACTAAATAATTACTGAGATTTTTGTATTACCGTGCAGGGAAGCGGAATTCCAACTTGTTCCATTACATTTGTCAACTCGCCAGATCCAACTTCGTGATGGGATCGTTAGTCAATCTGGACCTAAATTTACGATGTCCGCAACAGAATGGACTATCACGGTGAGGTGTCAATTTCATGGTTCTTACTTTGCTCTCCAAGACAATTCTCTCGCTTGTGTGAAAGAAAGAAGAAATGCGACCGGTGTTGAGGAGGAAGAGTGTATTATACTGCGCAACGCGTGATTTGCATCTGGCATGTCGATCAACCCACTGCGCTTTCGGAAACACAGTGAACCGCTGACCCACGTTCAGCAGTTGGGCGTGTTTATGGCTCTGCTTCATGTGCATGTCGTATTGACAATATGACTTCGCTATTCTTTACGAAGCGTCAAGACCTTACTGGAAGAAAATGGAGCGACCACGTTCGAGGCTTCTTCAAGTGTTCCCACAGAGTAGGTCTGATACTTGATATTAGCCGTAGTAATGGCCGCATGAACATCTGACGGGCATATCTCGTCAGGCCGTGATCGTTCCAGTAAATTCACGTGGTACAAGGAAATAAATATTGAATAGGACTGTGAAATCATCGAGTTCGAGCTCCGTTCATCAATTAGCATAGCTGGGATTGAACTTGCAAATTTGTGTACGACGAGAAGGGAGAATAAGAAACAGATTGATACCCTGGACTCCGAAAGTTGCGAGCGTCGCAAGGGAATTATACGCCACAAGTCAGCGATAGGCACGCTCCATATTGTGGACACAGCAGATACTGCTTTGAGAGGATGGCATATGCAAAGAACAAGGAACTAAACCTGTGCATATAAATGTCGTGGTTGCGTACCAATTTTCAACAGAGTTGTAACAGCATTACTAGATTTCTGCAGCTATCCACTGTCCTGCTTGTGGCAAAGGTCAAAACCGCAGAGAATGGCCTTGCAAACCGACGAGAAAGTCTTCGGTCCATCTAGATCGTGGCGCGAAGTCGCTAAACGGTCGAAAAGGCAGATGAAGATATAGATAGAAGTTATCTCAGGCCTAGAAGGCCGTCACGAAGCACAAATCGCTAGAGATTGTAAGGGTGACGGCGAATTCATAAACGCCATGTAAATTTGGGAAACTTCTGGAAAGAATTCCGTGAGCGTGTGTCCAATGGCTAGGGACGGGAAAACCAACTGTCATACTTTTCGCGCACATCACATTATGTGTGCATCACTCAGTCAACTGTTCCATAATCAGGGAAGCATGTCTAACCGCCAGTAACAACAGCGTCGCTGGTATTATATAACTACACCTAGGGGGTTGTGATAGTATATGCAGACTTTTGTATGGTGGACAGATGCTGGGGCTCTAAGGGGCGACATGAAGCATTTTAAAAAAGGAAAGTACATGTCATGCCCGGCATGCGAACAGGAGGAAGCGTGATTTGGGAAGTTGGGAGGTCGATTCCAGGCAGAAGAAGTCATGGGTATCGTAAGGTCGACACTGTAGTGTATGGATGCATGCGAAGAAAACGTGAGCCAAACGTCCGAGTAATGGATGGTTGTTGGAGCCATATACGTCCGACTTGCGTTTGTGAGGTGCGGAATCTCGATATACTTGTGCCAACCGAAATGTCTAAAAGGGAAGGTGCGTCTTTCTAATACGATCGCGACGGCGCCAACGATGAAAGCTGAAGTCCTTGTGAAAGCTCGGACTTCCACTCCAAGCGCCTGCACGCCTCGGCATAGTCAACCCATTCTCTTCTCCGCTCTTTTTTCTCGAGCCAGTCTGAATCTAGGGCAGCAACGTCCATCTCGTAAAAGTGGTAAGTCGTGGCTGGTGTCGGTATTGTAATGACGAAGCGAGTTATGGTTCCGCGAACGCCCGCTGTTTGAATATACACAATATACGGAAAGAAAAGCAGGAACGGGAGAGGACATCAGGAGATGAGGAGACGGAGAGGAGAATGGGTAGGACCTTCTTCCAAGGCCTCTCGCGAGGCTGCAGCCTCCAGCTGCTCATCTGACGGCTCCCATCCACCTTTAGGCACTAAGAAAAAAGTAGTTCAGTCGGTTGCGTTCGGAATCGGAGACATGTCAGCGGCGAGGTGGGCAACCTCGGATGGAGGCGAGAAGAAAATTTGGAGAAAAGGATACTCACACACCCAGCTCTCGGGTCTCTTACGACTGGTGACGACAAGGACTTTTTGTGCAGCTCTAGCAATGGGAATAGCACAACACACAACACGCGGCGTAGCGCGACCTTTGGTGCCCATGAGGATGGTAGAGAGAGATGTTGGGGGGAAACAAGGTCAAACGACCGGGAGACGCGTGGCAGGTAGACTTTCAGCAGGCGGACGGTGGCAAGGTGTGGGTCGAGGTTGAGGTGATGCTGTCTGCAGGATGTGATCAGTGAGGTCGTGCTGGCAGCGGAATGAGTCAGACCTAGACTGTTGTCTTAGCAGAGCTGAGACAGACAGTGCGACAAACGCACAAGAGCAGTTTCGCGTTCAGGAGAAAAATCAACTGAGCCTTTTAGATCCCACTTAATTACTACATCCCCACGCACGTTCATCGGCTTGGCCGGCCGCCCTGCACCCTCAACTCCGAGATCAGGGACACTCTTGACCATTTGGCGCCTCGAAACTTCTATTCACAGAGTAGAATATATTTGTACATAACAGGTGTTTTTGCTCTATCTATTTACTCATTCCAACTATCACTTTGTCAGTCAACCACCATCGAAATCTTCTGTGGAGGCACTCACGCGACCAAGAACATACACAAAACACCAAACACCATCGCACCAAACTACAGGATAAATCCTCCGTAAGGGACAATATTCGCAGCAGAATTAACGCACCTCACGAATGGCCTGTGCACCGCTTTTGCTCTCAGCGAGCAACCTAGATGGGAAAAAACACGAGTCAGGGATCGCATGAGCACACATCACAGGGTGTGAATTCGTGACGACAGAAATACGTACGTTGGTAGAACGGCCACGGCACCGATATAGAGAAATCCACCGGCCACGAAGGGAATCACCTATGAAAAGGGGTGAGTGATTCTTGAGAGGGAGGCTCACAAACATGACGTTTCACCAGATCTGACCACTGAGCCGTCGTTCCCAGCAACCCCACGCCGTCGCGCCGGACGCCATCGGCAAGGTTAGTCGACTCGAACGGTGTGCCCGAGGCCGTTGCATTATGTACGGCAATGCCAATAAATGTCCTGATTAGAGGCCTAATTAAACATGATTCGACCGCCGGGAAATCAGAATAGATACCCGACCTATATGGAACAAAAATCAAGTTCAATATATTCCGAGATTATGCTGCGCGACTTACGAAAGCACCAATAGCTGTAAGAAATTGCGATCGCATCGCCTGCTGTTTGTTGAACCCGCTGCGGATGAGAATGGAATAATCGGCAATTTCATGGGGTATTTCATGCGCAAAACAAGCGAGCGTGGTAGTGGCTCCGATCAAGGGAGATGCATAGAACGACGCAGCCATTCTATTGCGATTAAGTGAGCTACAAGGAGTTTCGGTTTCCGATCACTCACGCCAACCCGTCGGTGCTGCAGCACGGTTTCCAATAAAAAATGCGAGAGGAAAATTACGAGAATGACTACGTACATATTGTGTACGAAATCCCCGAACAAATTAAGGTAGGCAGAAAGCTTTGACGGCCCGTTGCCCGCTGGAGCAGGTTCTGGACGAGCAATTTCGTCCGTCTTTTCTGACTTGCGCGACCGCATTCCATTCTGGGACAAAGAATGTTCTACTCCGGAGGCCTTGGAGGCTGATCGTTCAGTATTATGTGAATGTGAGTGTGAGTGTCCTGAGCCGCCCTCCTCGCTGCCAAGAACGCGCAACGTCTTTTCCATGAAGAAAAACGCGGCGAATCCAACGAATATGCCCAAGCTATCTCATATCATCAGGTTCAAAGTCCTTTCAGACAAGACAACAAGCTCTAACCCAATTAGAATGTTGCGCTTCTCTTCCACCATAATGAAATGGACGCCAGAACCCTGATGCTCGCCCATAAAAGCATGTGGGATGAGATGCAGAAAAACGTCTGAGAGAAGTCCACCAGTCTGCAGTGAGCTAGGGATAAGCGCGTCCTCAAGCGAACAAACTTTCTCATACCGCAAATGCCGTCATCGTATTGAGCGTGTCGGCATTTATCTCGGCGGGTATAAATGCAAGGATGAAGTTCGGAACGCTGATTAGAAGACAAAGGATAAGTTGGCGCAGTAGTGGGAGGAAGACACCAACGAGCTGATATAGAACGTCCCAAGGACAGAATTCCACGCAGGTCCGAAAGGGAAGAGCCATGCGAACACTTGACGGAGAAGTGGAGATTCTCCCTCGTCAATTACATCTTTCAGAAAGGACAATTTCTTAATTGCTTCGCATTCATGGACTTCTGCTTCCTGGGAGCAATATAATCACGATACATCCTGTCACAGGCGCCATGGCGACTCACCGATATTGTTACGTTCAGGAGATTGTGTATTTCAGTACCGAGTGAAGAAACACTCAGCACAAGACACGAGAAAAGAGCGACGAGGACGAGTAAAGAACGAAACGACATGGCTGCCAAGGTCAAAGTGAGATTGATACACGCTGTAGTGTGAGAAACCCGACCGTTCCGGCTCTGCCGCCATCGGTCCTTGCTTTGATGTCGCCCACCCCGTCAGAACAAGGCGTTATTGACGCAGCTGAGAAAATCATGGTCGACACGATGGCTAGATATGACCCCTCTCACGATGCATACCATGGTGAGCGCGTCGTGATGAACGCGTCAAATAATGCAATTTAAGACGCGACTTCTTGCCATCATAGTGCAGCGTGTGCGGAAGACTGCTTTGAAAATAGCGAGGAACGCGCCAATGCAACCGGATTTACTTGTTGTCGAGCTTGGTATAGTAATTTGCCTTCTCTCGAATGTCGGGTGACTGATACGTCTCGTCTGGCAATTGAAGCTGCTCTCTTGCATGACGTTCTCGACAAGAAGTATGTTTCTGCTGAACAAGCCGCTGATCCGTACAAGTTTTTCTTGCCGTTTTTTGAGTCGATGGCTCATTCGCATGGTATCGACTTGATTAAAGACGGTCGGGGACGGCTTATTGCACAAGTCATTGACAATGTTTCGTGGAACACAGAAAAGAAATTGAAGGAAAGGGGGTTGTGGACCAAATGGCATGCTGAGTGTGTTGAGTTGCATTGCGTCCAGGATGCGGATCGTTTAGATGCTATCGGTGCCTTCGGTATGTTCATACAAATCTTGTAGACTATGCAAGCACTCATCAAGTACAGGTATCCTACGATGTGCAGCATATACTACTACTATAAATCAGTACGATATCTTCGCGGCCAATGCACAGAGTTCTTTCAACATCTGTTGTTTAGACCACTTTATGCCCCTCCAGGGGATCCAAAGCAACCACTATCAGCCCTTCAGCATTTCCATGACAAATTGATTCTCATTCACGATCGGCTGAAAACCGAGTATGGGAAACGCCTCGCGACGAAAAGGCATAAACTTGTAAGGAAGCGTGTGTTTCAGCCACAATACATACATGCTGATTCATTCTAAATCGAAGCTCCTTGAGTTTATTGCTGCCGTTGACGAGGAATACAACGGTCCTGACTCCGGCTCTTGAGAACCCGGAATACCTCGTCACATATCGGTTACCAGATAAGTGAATTTGTCCTGCCAGTGAGTTCGGATACTTCAAGGTTTTGCTCCTTGATTAGACTTAGGTGTGCCAAGTGTTTGAATCTTGTATGGTGCTGCGGGTTTAGATAGTAGGGTAGACAGATATAGACAAACGTCATGCACTTGACATGCGTCAGAATATGGTGGATAGGTCAGGCGACGCTCTGCCTCATACTATTATCATGCAAACCCTAACGGGATCTTACCTGCTTTGATGGTACATAATCAAATGTGGAGTTCAGGGTTGAACATTGAGTTGTAACGGAGCGGTTGGACCGGAACTGATTTTCGAAGAAAATCACGGGGACCATGTGTAATAAACATCCCCATCGGCATTAACCTTGAGTCCAACCAGTCCAATCCCCCAATTCCCTGGTCCCTGGTTCTACCGGGTCATGTCTTTTTCCAAACCTCTCACACTAGCTCGCCTGAATGACGTTGTGTTGGGCTCGTTCGGTGCCTTTCAGCCGAGTGAAACACTTGACCACTTGGTACGATACCTCGGGACATGGAGCGGCAGCGAGTATGTCTCTTACTGTCATACTCGTTTAATCATCTGACATCCATCTAGTAAGCTGTTCATGGTGCAATCGTTCGCTCTTTTGACTTTTTTGTTGTTATTGAAATTTCTCAAGGTCATTCAATACGCGATCAAAGTGCTCGTGCCCTTACTCCATCTGAGAGCAAGGCTACAGCATCGTGCGGGACTCCGCAAGACTTCTGATAGTGCAGCTGCTACTTCTTTTGCCAAGATTGGAAGTATTATAAGCGATTCACGCATACTTTGGAGAATATGGGGTATGTTACCGTTCCAGTCTCTATGATTATGGGACATTTTGTAATCCTTCTTCACAGGGTTATTACCGATTGTGCAATGGCTGATATCGTTGGAGCGTACGCCTCCGGCAACACGGAATCTTCTCACCCTCGAGCGCCTTCAAGGATGGTCCATGCTAGCGTATTACCCCCTTGAGCATCTATCTTATCTACTGTTTCACGGAGTCATACCATCAAAAGTGCCAAATATCCTATCGTTCTTTTCGTCCTCGGATCGCCAAATTTCGCTGGATGCCAACGGTTTGAGCATATGGTCGTGTCGTTTCTGGGCTCTCTATGTGTTCCTTCAATTTGCTCATTTACGCGAAGACTTCATACTCTTACGCGCAAGACAAAAAAATCTTCGCAAAGGTAAGGGAATGGGCTTGAGTTCCATTGAGAAAAAGGAATTGCAGCAACGATGGGATGCCTATTGGTCAGATTTTGTCACCAACCTTGGTTATTTACCCCTCACTGTACACTGGTAAGAGTACCTGGATGTTGAAAGAATTAACCATTATTTATTTGGTGTATTAGGTCTCTTGAAAAAGGCTTGTTCAAGGATGAAGTTAGCCTCTTTGATATTTGAACGCTGGATGATGCTAATGTTTCAAACCTTAGGTTTGGGTTGGCGTGTTCGGTCTGATTGCCGGTATTGCCTCTTTTCGGAGTGGTTGGAGGGCAACAGCCTTGCCTTCACCCCCTCCTGCAGCAGAAGTTGTGGAGGAAATGAAAGCAATGGATACGGTGACGGAAACCACAGGTTATGATGTATCCAAGTAACCTACCAAAAGGTAGCATTTGACGTATTGTCTCATATCTAATAATGATCGACATCGAGTCACAGGTCTTGTATCGTTTTCGCTGTTAGAATACTAAATGTGAGATCCAAGCTCCACTGAGCTTATTTGCGTGAACACCTATGTGAAAATTTTATATTTAGGGTTGCACGGGAGTCCTTTGAGCAACATGACGGATTCATTTGATCCTGCTCTCGCCGGCTTGTAACTATAACGGTTCACTATTGTTATCAAGACATCGGGGAAGGGCACGTTCCTTAAACGAAGAAGACTGGCTGAGCCTTGAGATCGTGTACGTTACGCTTTCCTTTTTGATACTTACCCCCTAACACCGAAGTCAATTGAAGTGGAGATGGATCCTGTCTATATATAAAGCGCATACCTTTTCTATTTCAGTCATTGCCTTTTGACGAATCACCCCATGGACTTTTCAAACGAGCATTTCGATATCATCTTCGCGGGCGGTAAGTCGATACTCATGAGAATAAAACTACTTCTTGAAGTCATTCTTGACAGGAGGAGCTGCTGCATGCGTGACTGCAGGCAGGCTGACACAGGCCGATCCCAACTTGAAGATACTGGTCAGTCGCCTGTTCTTTATGCTTTTACTATCGCTTCACCCTCAGCGCGATGACAGATCTTGGAGGCGGGGCCTCTGACAAAGGATGTACCAGACCACGTACAGCCTGCACGCTATTTTCACAACCTCTTAAACCCATTTAAAACCTTTACACTACATAAGGGTAAACCTAGCCCAGCTTTGGCAGGCCGTGAGGTTGTGGTACCTTCTGCGCGTTGCCTCGGAGGAGGTTCCAGTGTGAATTGTTCGTCCCATCCACGCCAACTCAAACGATCCCTTTCCAATAACCTACTCTAGTTGCCATGTATACCCGAGCTGCGGCGTCAGATTATGATGATTGGGAAAATGTACACGAGAATCCCGGTTGGGGCTCAAGACATTTGATACCATTGTTGAAGAAAGTCAGTTTGTTCCGCATTGCTTACGGTTGGCCAACTCAGGGCGCTTAGGCAGAAACGTTTCAAGCTCATGGAGATCTCGAAGTACATGGAACATCGGGACCGATTAAAGTCTCGTATGGTCCGGATAGCAAAGTAGCCTCGCAGTTTCTGGAAGTTGCCAAGAAATATGACAAAAAACGAGAATTTACCGACGATGTAAATGGGTTTTTCGCATGTAACATTTACGGCGTTAGTCTTCTTCTATCCGTACATACAAATGTTGACCTTTGACTTGAAAGAGATGGCCAAGGTATATAGTGTTCCTCAAGTGACATTTTTACACTTACCACCTCTGCAGATACGTTGATGCGGTTACTGGCCGTCGTTCCGATACACCCCACAACTATATATACCAACATACAGGCTCGGAGCATACAGGGCTCGTGGTCCGTGAACGGCGTCGTGTTGTTCGGGTAATTTTCGAGTAGGCCATATCTGACCTGGCTGCACGAAATCAACGTAATTTTTTTCTTAGGAACTTTCGTGCGGTCGGAGTAGAGCACGTCAGTGACACCTGTTGTCGTCACGATAATGTTCAAAAGCCAGAGCCGTCCCTTTCATTCGCTTCAAGGCTAATAGTTGTCTCTGCTGGCGCTTTTGGCTCACCTGCTATTTTGGAAAGGTATTTATCTCTGTTCTCCCTCTTCATACGCTAACAATTGAGAATACAAAAGATCGGGAATCGGAGCAGCCAATGTACTCAAAACGAACAAAATTGAACCCATTGTAGATCTTCCTGGCGTAGGGGAAAATTATATGGGTAAATGTGGATTCATCTGATAAAGAAAAAACTTTTGACTGTGGTATGGCAGACCACAATCTCATTTTTTCCCCTTACTTTGCAACTGGAGATGTAGACACTATGGATGCAATTTTTCGAGGAAACAAGGCTCTGATTGACAGTGAGGCTGTTTTCCTTCTCATTATCAGGTACTTATCTGTCCAGCATTTGCAACCCGCTGGGCTCAAGATGGTCAAGGTCCTATGGCACAAAAGTGGGCTGATTAATTAATATTGGAACAAGCTGACATTCGACGATCTGTCCAGTGGGCTTGATGCTGGAATTAAGCTTAGGCCCAACCTGGGGGACCTGGACGAGATAGGGCCAGAGTTTCAAGCGACATGGAACAATTATTTCAAGCATGCCGCAGACAAACCTGTGGTTTGGCTTGGGCCTTTTTCTGCGTCAGCACAGTCCCTAACATTGGTTTGTATACTCACCTCTTTTTCTATTCAGTTATGCTGGAAATAATCCTGCTGCCCCATGGGCCAAGTACTTCTCAGCGACTTATTATACTGTGAGTCTCAGAATTCTCTATCCTCCCCCGTTAATCGAGTCGATTGATAGGAGTACCCTGTTTCCCGGGGTCGTATACATATATCCGCGGGTCTTAACCCGTACGGAAAACTCGACTTTGAACCAGGATATCTCAATCAGTAAGTTTCTACTCTGCTACGCACAATACTCTGATTAAATAATACCATCAGTCCAGCTGATCTTGGAGTTTTGAGATGGGCATATAAAAGGGGCCGTGAACTAGCTCGTCGTATGGAGATCTATGGTGGCGAATTAGTGCTTGGGCATCCGAAGTTCCCAAAGGGTAGCCAAGCAATTACTAATGACTTTGCTCGGCCAGTAGAAATCTCTGCTCATGATATATCTTATTCTGCCGAAGATGATAAAGCCATTGACGAATATCATCGCCACACAGGTCAGTAGTCATTGTTCCATGTCCTGAATGACCGTTTCATAATATGTTGCAAGTGGAAACGACATGGCATTCCGTACGCTGCCTTCCTCTGCCTGATGTTTTATTCTTACAGTTTGTGCAGTTGGGTACTTGTGCCATGAAGCCGCGTCAGAGAGGTGGAGTCGTAGACCCGAGACTTAATGTTTATGGAGTCCAGAATTTGAAAGTGGCTGGTATGTTAAGTTCTCCAATGATTTCTCCAGGACTAAACTTCTCTCCAGATTGTAGTATTGCTCCAGCTAACGTCGGTGCAAATACGTACAACACTGCTTTGGCCATTGGAGAGAAAGCAGCCGTCATCATTGCGGAAGACTTGGGAATCAAAGGAGTTTCTCCGAAATAGATACTTACTCTGAGTTAGCGAGAATTTCAATTCGCATGTAACATTAGTACTCGTTGTCGTAGTCGCACAAAACAATTTATGATCTGGAGTGTCGCGTGACGTAACGCGTTTGTGTGACAGGTTTCGAAGAAGCTGAGCAACACGACAACACGACTCGTTTTATTTACACAATGTCTCTCTGGGTTGACCAAGTGAGTTCATTTAGCTGTGTTATATGGACTAGTTGTACCAAAGCTCCTAACGATTACTAGTTTCGACCAAAGACCCTCGACGGTCTTCATTACCATCAAGCACTTTCAGCGCGACTAGCATCATTGGTATGTCGGAATCCGCGTTAAGGTTCAACGAAACCAAATAGAACATTTAGGCTGCGTCGGGAGACTTCCCTCATATGCTATTCTATGGGCCATCGGGTGCAGGCAAGAAGACGAGGATCTCGTGCACATTGAGAGAACTATTCGGCCCTGGTGTAGAAAAGGTACGTTGTCGACAATACTTCACGAATTGTAATCACTATCGACCAGCTCAAAATCGATCAACGAGTTTTCCTGTCGCCTTCTAAACGAAAGTTGGAGATCAACATCGTACAAAGCAACTTCCACGTCGAAATAACTCCAAGGTAACGGGTCCGTGAATTGTGGACTTGAACCTCTCAATTTAGTGCTGAATACAAATGAATAGTGAGGCCGGAAATTACGATCGTGTGGTTATTCAAGAATTGTTGAAAGAGATTGCTCAAACGCAACAAGTTGACCTCAATGCCAAACAACGATTCAAGGGTCAGCAATTCTTTACCTTCCCGGTTCCTTATCCCTGAACAATATCCAAGCGGTCATCATAAACGAGGCAGACTCGCTCTCTCGTGATGCTCAAGCTGCGCTGCGTCGAACGATGGAGAAATACATGGCCAATATGCGCATTATACTTTGTGCAAACAGTACTAGCAGACTAATCGCGCCGATAAAGAGTCGATGTCTCCTCATGCGTGTTGCCGCACCCAGCGCTAGGGAGGTACGTTGAATGTCTTTGCTTGCATGCATTTACCTGCTGACAATTGGTAGATGGAGGCTGTGCTCAATTATGTAGCGAAGAGAGCGCCTTTCACGCTCCCTGAAGATGTTGGTCGGAAAATCATCGAAGACTCGGGAGGAAATCTTAGAAAGGCCATTCTCGTCCTGGAGGCTTTAAAAATGCAGTCGTAAGTCCATATCTTGTGGAAGCATTCCCTGTTGCCATGCCTTATGCAGCCCCGACCTTACTGGACCCTTAACAATAGCGAAGCCAGACTGGGAGGCATATTGCCATAAAGTTGCCGACCTCATTATTAGTGAACAATCTCCATCAAGAGTCATGGAAGTTCGCGCCAAATTTTACGAATTGTTGAGCCACTGTATCCCACCAACTGTCATTCTCAAAGTTTGTCTCTTTTTCGTCTTACCCATGCTTGCTGAGTCTTAAAAACTCTTCAGACGGTTGCAGAACGGGTCGTGGAGCGAGTGGACGAGAGTTTAAAGGCCGATATAATACACTGGACAGCATTCTATGTACGTTGACATCACGTTTCTGATTCTGCCTCCATCCTGACCGTCCTTTCTCATAGGATGTTCGAATGCATATAGGAAACAAGAAAATCTTCCATCTCGAAGCATGGGTCGTGAAGGTCATGAGCTTGTACAAAGTAGGTCCTCATTCTTGACTCCACTGCTCACAAGAATCATCTTCTTCAGCATTTCTTTTATGACATGGACATGTCGGCTTTCGATTGAGTACTCGTAATTCACAAAGAGGATGCAGATACTAGCAAGCGATGATCGATTACCAACGAGAGTTGATCGTAAGATATGCAATCAGCTTTTCGTGTGATGGGAAAGTATTACCTAATGTCTGTACAGTACCAAGGCTTAAAGCCCAAGAGTTGATGACATAGTTTTCTTTGAACAAAAATCCATTGTGGACACAAAAGTTCGGGCTCGGTATAAGCTTTTCCGCCTCCTTGTCCGCGTTCCCGTCCCCTAGAGCGAACCGAGGCGCCATATGGCGCTGGATCGTCGAACTGCTTGACTTTTCCTTGTTTTAACCCATTGTTTTCCGTCCCGGAGGCATCGCTTCGGCTGGCGCTCATGATGCGGTGGAAAGAATTGGTAAAGGAAGTGTTGGGCTTGCAAGCTATCTACAGCTCTTTTTCTGTCCTTTTAGCTTATGCTTAGACCAGCAAAAACCAGCAAATTTGTCATGTTACTCTCATACAGAGAATGTAGAATTGATGAGGTCTTCGCCTGCCGGTTTGGACAAGATCCGATGCGAAAATTAGTCTGTCTTCGAGGATAATTCTCCGAGGGTGCCACAAGCTTGAGAAAATTATATCGTTTCAGTTGTTGTTCTATTTTGATTCGCTTGTTCCGGGTCTGTATTTAAGGAGGACGTTGTTGTGTTCTGCTCATCAGCAACATTACTACTGGTTTCTTACAAATTGCTTGTCATGCAGAAGATACATCATCTTGCTATAACAGCTTTGCTGGTATTTGTTCCCTTGACCAATGCCCAACTAAATACTCTCGCTGTCGGGCTTGGAAAAAGATATTTTGGCACAGCAACTGACAATTCAGAGCTCAATGATAGCCCCTATGTCGCACAATTGGGGAATACCGCTGATTTTCATCAACTCACCCCGGTGTGTATTTCAGCGTCCTCTTATCGACATGACTCGCCTCACTCTGTCTGTATTCCAGGCCAATAGTATGAAATGGGTACGAATTAACTCAGTCATAGACTACCAGATTTATGTACAGTGAACAGGATGCGACTGAACCAGCCCAAGGTGTCTTCACGTTCAGCGGTGGTGACGCTATCGTCGCCCAGGCGCAGAGGAACGGGCAACTCGTCCGAGGTTTTAACTTGTCCTTCGCATAAAGTTATATCTGATTCACAACAAACAGGTCACAATTGCGTCTGGCATAATCAACTTCCTAGTTGGGTAACTTCTGGGGGTTTTAATAATGAAACCTTGCTCGGCATAGTGCAAAATCACTGTTCTACTCTAGTGGGGCATTACAAAGGAAAGATGTAAGTGGAACGTTGAACTTGATAATTTATATATATACTCAAGTTTATATCTGTTTGCCAGTCGTAGGTGAACCCTTTTGAGTCACTGGAAAACCGCTTATATCAATGCCACAGTTGCCTGGGATGTTCTTAATGGTTCGTGGAAGGTCAGATTATTTGTCAGGCAATTGATCACAACCTTGTTTCGTAGAAATATTGAATGACGATGGAACCTTCCGTCAGTCTGTTTTCTTCACCACAACAGGAACATCCTATATTGCAACTGCGTTGCGCGCTGCTCGAGCTGCTGATCCTGCTGCAAAACTCTATGTGAGTAGCCAGGCCACACCGTACCCTGTGACTATTTCATATCGCTCAATGTCGCTCAAAGATAAATGACTTCAACATCGAAGGAATGGGGGCCAAATCTACCGCAATGGTCAACCTCGTCAGGTCCTTGAAGGCTCAGGGGGTGCCTATCGATGGGATTGGTGTCCAAGCTCATCTTATTGTTGGTGAAGTTCCATCAACGTTGCAAGCCAATCTTGCCCAGTTCGCAGCGCTCGGTGTTGAGGTAGCGATCACTGAGTTAGATGTCCGCATGACTTTACCTGCCACTACCGCCCTCCTTGCGCAGCAACAGAGAGATTACCAGACTGTAGTAGCTGCTTGTAGAGCCGTTAGTGGGTGTATCGGAATAACAGTTTGGGACTGGACCGACAAAGTTAGTTTTTTTTTGTTTTGTTTTATGCACAACATCAACTTTCATTTCACCAGTACTCTTGGGTGCCTGGCGCATTTCCTGGACAGGGCGCTGCTTGTCCTTGGGATGCGGTGAGTGATACCTGCGCATGGACTGTCTATGTTACCTCTCAACGAAGTTTTCTGGCTGTAGAATCTGGTCAAAAAGCCAGCCTATGCGGGCATTGTCGCGGCACTGAGCTGAAGTAATTTTCATGACCATATTTGTCAATTTTATGAGAATACCAATTGAACACTTATGTAAATTTATAAATACCATCGGTACTTGCACCGATCCGATCGCGAAGATGTGTCCACGTTTCTGATCAAGGATATTTCGCTTGTAAATTGTCCTACCATGATTCACGGTCTGACGACACTTGAAACTGTAGAGGATGAATATACGGAAGAGTTAAAAGTAACTTTTCACCCACAATTGTACCTCCAGCGTCGGATATGGATTCTGGATGTAATGAGGGCAGAGAAAGTGACCAAAGTGAGGCGTCGATTCCATCAAGTTATCAGCGATTTATCGATTACATAGGTGCTGGATATCGGCTGTGGAGAAGGACAGTTGCTAGCGGTCCTCTGTCAGCCAGCCCCCTGGCTCCCACCGCCGCCTGTTCATATTCTTCCGGCATTGTCAGAAGACCATACAAAGTCCGCCGAAAAATCACGGTTGGCACCTGAATACTATGATGAGATATCAGATATCCATCCTGCACAGGTCTTGGGACTCGACATTTCCCCAGATGATTTGGATTTTGCAGTCCAAGGTACTGCTCCACCACCCTCAGAAGTAGAGCTCGAGAAAGGAGGTAGTCACTTTTCAGCGGGGTTCTTCAGCATCAACCCGAGATGGGAAGATCTTGACGTCAAGATCTGGAGGGGTGGTCTCGAGGTCATCAATGAAACTTTCGTCGACGTTGAATGCATTGTTAGCTCTGAAGTGTACGCGTTTGTTACCAGCTTTAGGCAAAAGAATACTAATTGTGAGCTGTTGTAGGATTGAGCATCTGCCTCCAAATCTATTTCCTGCCTTTGCACCTATCATCCTTGGAGTCTACCACCCACGTCTCTTTCTTCTTACTACCCCTTCGTACACATTTAACGCACGATTTACTGCCCCAACGGCGCCACCTTCTGCGCGCAAAGGATGTCCCGACCCAACGAGACGCACTGATCGTATTTTTCGACATAGTGACCACAAATTCGAATGGACTGTAGATGAATTTCAGAATTGGTGTAATATTACTGCCAGAGACTGGGGTTACGAAGTGAAGGTATCGAGTGTGGGTCGTCCTATTGAAGTGGATCAATGGGGTAGGGATGCAGAATTGGGCGGAGCATCATCCACGGCTGTTTTCAGACGACGTGAAATGGACGGCAGGGAACAGAGAGGGCGAGAAGCAGTGCGGGCTCTACAGCTAAACACTGGGCCTCACGAACTGCTGGTACACCATAGACACCTGGCACACATATATTCAGGAAAGCCACGGTCATTAGAAGAAATTGAGCTGAAGATTATGGAGAAAATGGAAGAATTCCGGGAAGGAGTCATGAAAGTCGAGGAACTCTGGTTTGAAAAGGATGTAGCTATCCTATGCGGAGGTTGGATCGAGATTTTGATCAGAGCAGTTGAGCGATCGGACCATTTCGTTTTGAAGAAAGACGGAGAGGGCATGAAAGGTAGGAAAGCTGATTGGGCAGTTGAATTAATCGGCGGAGTCGCTCAATCCAAGGAATATTGGCCAAATGAGGGAGATACAAGCATGGACACCATTCCATTGGATTGGGTCTCAGATGGAGAGCCAGAAAGTAGCGAGGGAGAGTGGGATGAATCCACAGATATGGATGGAGATGTTTCTCGGAACCAATCTGAAGGGGACGATGATTTGGAGAACTCGATTCCTTGGTCACACAGAAGCCAGCAGGATAAGACGCAACAGGCCACTGCTCTTCTAAAACCTGGATGGGGTAGTAAAATCGGTTGGGCTGAAGATGATAATTCCGACATGTCCAACAGCGGAGAAGTCTCTGCAGGGTGGGATGGTGATGAAAGCGAGAACACTAGCTGAGGTCACTTTCAACTCAATCACGTCATGCGAATGCGAATATACAATTTTATCAAGTCTGGTCATACAGGCTGCATGGTTGGTCAGATGTGACAATGGAGCAGAGTAGAATGCATACTGGGTATTCTACAAGTGAACCACCTATGCCTCCGTCATTTCGCTCCAGCCTTAACACTACGCACCGGTGCTGTGAATGATGAAAATGGTAAACCGGTGTGTAGAACGAATTCAAAAGTCGTACCGATTAGAGGGTGCAGTTGAGCAAGATATGTAACCATCCAGAGCAAGTAGCATGCTACCAACGCTATCAATACACTTGTACGAATCACCCTGTAGACCCTTGAAATGAGGCTCATATCTTCATTATACGACAACGCACATTTGATGAGGACCTTTGGCGGTGAACAGAGTGGCTAATGTCATGAGGCCTGCGACGACTGCGAGTACGAGGAATACGGGTAATATTGAAGCCATGGTGCTGGCAAAGTGACGCGTTGGACAAAGTGGTCACGGCATCTTGAGTGAAGCTGATCGTGGGAATTTTTTTCTATGTCCAATTCGGCATTGGCATCTTCCCCCAATTAATACCGTACTGTGGTCAGTAATCTCACTTTCAGAGTTTGCAACAACGTAAGATTGCAAGACTGATACTAGTTCCATTGGGCTTTCAATTTTAATTTGTGGAATTGAATATTTCTGTTTTGTACAAGAATATTGTTGGTATAATCCTAATTAGTAACACCGACCGACCCAACCCGCCCTTGCAAGCCAAATCTACGTTTCCGGTCATCCTTCGTTTCCTAGATGAATTTGTTGGCGGTCACGGACAATTTCATGGTAATATCAAGCTCAGTAATAATCACTTTGACCCCAAGAGCAATAAACTACTCAAGCTGTGCCAACTGGTGATATGACCCTAGATACAGATACCATCGATATGGACATCAGCTACTGGAGAAATTTAACAAAGTCGAAGCTCCTGGCCCGCAGATTTTTCATTGATGATGGAACTTGACGCCGGAGTAGTTTCTATTTGACCTTGTCATCATTTGAAACACCCTGTAGCTTTCGATAGATCTATGACATAACCTCTATTGCACTGCAATGATCAAGATTCTGTGGTCAAATATATAATCGTTGACGACATTTTAACTCTCTGTTCCAGAGTTCTTGACTGTGATAAATGAGTGAAGGTGTGTGGAAAGACATACAGCGGGACAACATGTCAGCCGTCGCGGTTAATTACAAGTTGCGACTCATCTGCTCCTTGTGATTTGAAGTTCTGCTCTTGAGCGTTGAAGTGGCCAGCTTGTAAGCCAATAAACATACTCGTGGCCTAGTGCCAACAATATCAACTAAGGGGTGTTTCAAGACGATAGGGTTGAACCTCTAAACAGCTGACGATTGGCTCAATCTAGAGCCACGATAACATTAACTTTCTGAAAACGTGAAAGTGCCTTGGAAGTTCTGTAGCACCTATTTACGGTGCAATTTCCATTTCCTTTCCAAAGGACGGAGTATTATCTAACCTATTCTTTGCGTCCTGTTTTCCCAATTTGGGAAATGGTAATATTCGCATTGAGTGCAGAAAGCACGGGTCATGAGGAGGGCGAGGCGTTGTTCCAATTGAGTATTCTCACCCGATAAAGAAAGATGAGTATACCACCTACTTACACGAGAGTGTTGAAAGTGGTCGCGTAAAGTGACCATAGGAAGGTCGATTGTACTCGCGGTCGTTAAACTAGTGGCCAGAATTCAAGCTGGTTGCATCAGACATGCTGGCAGCCGCCGTTATGTTGACGTAGTACTGAATGGAAAAGAGTGAAAAGTTCGACTTCGAGACGATATAGGAGGCCGTGCAGGAACCCAGTGGTAACAACGCAGGTTATATTGAATGCGTGCCTTCCTGTCCCACAGTATCGTTAGCTGTCAACAGGTTATCACAAGACGGAATGGAGCCGCCTGACTTCAAGAGACGAGGTTATTTGATCGAGGATATGCGCGGCTATCGACATTGGTCATTAACGGCAAGCAATAAAACAAGTAAGTGGATAATCTTGGATTCTATTGATATTCTTGATCACCTCTTGCCCCAGTACTCGAGGCGGGACCCTTGCAGCAGTCTATGCTCTCTTGGCTGAAATTCCTCGAGTTGAGCGTAACTGACGCAACCATACGTTTGTTGATGCTCCACATCTGACGGAAGCCGCAACAATTGCAGGCTTACATCAAAGTATACAGTATCTTGCAGAAGTGTCCAATTCAAAACGTCAATAGCAGGCAGGTTACTGGCGAGGTACACGCATTGGCATGGATTACATAGAACCGTGACTTGTTTTCGAAAATCTAAAACAATAATTATACACGATACCAATAAGCTTTTAGGAGGTAAATCCTGCCACGATTCCGTCATAAGCAGGCTTCTTGACTAGATTCTGTTTGGAATTTGATTATTCGATTAGAGAACAAAGATGTTTAAGTAAATTAAGACAGACTACTTACCGCGTCCCATGGACAAGCAGCGCCTTGACCACCGAAAGTGCTGGGAACCCACGAGTACTAAAAGGATGGTTACAAATATCTATTATTATCGATTAAAATTGACTTACTTTGTCGGTGTAGTCCCAAATTGTTATACCAACGCATCCAGAGACTGCCTTGCAAGCCGCGATGACGGTCTGATAATCCTTTTGCTGTTGTTCGCGAAGTGCGGCAGTCTCAGGTAACGTCATCCGAATATCGAGCTCGGTGATGGCAACCTCGACACCAAGGGCCGTAAATTGTTCCAAATTAGCTTGAAGAGTGGTGGGAACTTCACCAACGATCAGATGAGCTTGTACACCAATACCGTCGATGGGCACGCCAGATGCCTTCAAAGACTTGACGAGATTGACCATGGCTGTCGATTTGGCGCCGGTTCCTTCGATGTTGTAGTCATTAATCTGATACATAAACGTTGGGACATCTGCATATTGGTAATGAGACAGCGTACGTAGAGTTTCGCATCGGGATCTGCAGCGCGTGCGGCCTGGAGAGCAACAGCGACGAAAGATTCTCCCATGGTGTTATAGAAAACATCGGAGCGCCAAGTACCATCGTCGTTGAAAGGTTCTTCAAGGACTTATGAGCATGGGTCATCCACAAAATCTATGCTCACCATTAATCACGTCCCAACTATCTTTAGATAATCAAGGTCAGTTCATTCGCAGTTTCACAAAAGTGATTGTAATTACAGCTAAAAATATCAATTTGAGAAAAATTCAAGTGGTATAGGAAGACCTCACATTTGTCCTTTGTAATGGCCGACGAGAGTCCCACAATGGTTAGCAACAATAGTCGTAAGGGTAGCATTATCGAAACCCCCGGATGAGACCCAACTCGGAAGTTGGTTATACCATACACAGTTGTGTCCTGCAAGAGAAGCGCAACCATGGGCATTTCTGCATTAACAGCTCAAAGTCTAAAAATCACCTCGCACAATCTGTCCATTCTTTTGGGCTAATGCAACAACAGTGTCACCATTGGTAAATGTGAACACCCCCCGAGAAGGCTCTGTAGCATCCTGAGAGTGGTACGTCAGTTTCATCCAGTGACTCATCCTTTTTACATACCCATTTCATGCTGTTTCCCTGTTTTCAATTTTATCAATCGCACAGTAAATTTAATTGAATCGATATCATACAGGCGTGAGTTGAAGAAAGTCGTTGGTGTTGCTAAGCTCCGCAACATAGGCAGTATCTGTGAGCTCTGGATTATCGGTTGCAGAGCCAAAATATTTCAATCCTGCGGCGACTGCCACTTTTGCAAGGCCTGCGTTGGACGTTCCAGTAGGTAAAGTAGCCCCGCCTGTAGAGGTTCCGGTTGTGGTTCCACTGACGGTATTCTGGATCAGAAAATTAGGTCGGCGACAAACGTTTTGGGGCATTTCACTTACTTGCAAACATTGTGAGTAGTAAGGATTTATGGTGACACAAGTCCAGCCAGCAATACAGGTCTATCAAATGATTCAGCAACAGGTCGTCTGTCTTCAAATGAATCAAAAGTAGTACCGTTGGTCCAGTCCAACCAATTCCACCACCTATGAAAGTCATTGATAGAGCCGATAATTCCAAGAAAGAGTAGCCTCACATTGTCCCCAAGCTCCTGACTGAGCTCTGGCGAGGTGAATCAAAGTTAGAAAGGCTGCGAAGGAGAAAGAAGTTTTCCTCATGATGTTGGCTGCTCTTGTGAAACGGAGTCTGTCTCTTTAAATATATGCTCCATGCTGAAAAAGTTCGGAAAAGACCTGACCACAAGAGTGCTTCCTTCGTATTATTATGGAACGTTATTTTTAGGCGTGGGCAGTGTATATTTGTACATTTGCCACGTAGGAGAAATCCATGCATTGTCGCGTAATAGCGTTGACTTGCACTGTTAAAAGGTGTCAAAGGTGTCTATAGTCGAGTGTCGTACTCGTGGGCTAATCCGGATGGCAAGTGAAATCAAAAAATTGAAGCAAGGGACGCAAGGAGTACTCAAGATGCGCAGCGTAAATCCAGGACACTGAGCACAGGCGGAATAACATCGGACACAAGGAATATTTGCTCGGGTAGTGACTCAGCGATACCCACTCTTCAAACATGCTTGTGCTGATTACTGTCTTCTAGTCGAAAGAATATCAAAGGATCATTAATTATAACACTGATAGAACAAAGAATAGTTGGAGAAGTGTCTGTGATACCGACTGCAATTGGAACAATCATGGAGAAGATATGATTATCTGCTTATAAATAGAAGCAATTTGAGTGGGATATGATCCGCCGAAGATTGGGCGTGAAAAGAGCGGAGCGTGAGAAAAATGCCGCTCCTGCAAAAGACCGTAATCTGTCCAACTACTTACTGTCATGAACCGCGATGTGAAATCGGTTGGCTACGCGAGATTTGTGTTTCACCACTTAATTCACTTGTTATTTGATTTCTGAAAAAAACCACAAATTAGTAGAGCATATACAAAGAAGTATCTAGTCGAGAGTGTCATGACCCACCAGAGTTCGGTGAAATAGATTAACAAAAACTGTGCAGAGTAGGTAGCCAACCCCTTTGGTATATACACAGCACAGTGTCTTAAATACAATGTTCCGAGGAACAGAAAGAGGCAGAAAGTGTTGGGACGACGTCATAATGTGATAGTGTGACGTGGTAGTGCCCCGAGCCATTGTCGGGAACGCAATGGCCACATACTGCTTTGTCCGCTAAATGTACATATAACGAGATGCATAGACACAAGTACCCTCAGTCGTGTTTACACATTACTGAGGGTACACAATCATCTCACTCACATATTTATCTATACTCACAAGTACGTACCTAGATGCAACACTAATTGTGTATTACTCTAGGTACATAATAT